>AYJT01071989.1:0-21768 GCA_001278415.1 Ocimum tenuiflorum
CTACATATCTTTACTGTTTAGTAGTCGGAAATAAAAATCTCAGAGCTAGAAGAGAGAATTCTAGTGGATACTAATTAATCATATAAAACGGACCTTTATTCCGACATTACATATGCAAGTTGTGGATATGAAATAGTGCCCTTTTTTGAGTTAGCTCATGATGTTTACTGATGCATGCATCAACATGCAAAACACATGTGCTGCTGTCTAGATGGAAATTTTCACCGTGACATACATACGGTGTCGGGCTGCTTTGTGGTGATCAGTCGCCATTAATTTACATTTCGATCGATTACTGATCTTAGATATGTGCTCCTACGTAACGATGAAATGAAATACGTGATTATTTGGCATACCAGTGTAAGTGCTCCCTGAGGTAAGGATCACTAGGACCAGCAAAATCAGGATCAGTCATTATCTGAAACAAATACACAAAGAATATTAAGATTTTAGAGCCATATCATCAAAAGACAATAGCGAGAGAGAGAGAGAGAGAGAGTTAATTACCAAGGTGAAAAAAGTTCTCATATCTCCACCACGAACTTGAAGCTTAGGTTTAATGGTGAGAGTGGAAGGATGGAGCTCATGGCCATTATAGACTAGCTTGTTTGAGCTGTAAGTAACAGAAATTTTTACTGAAGGGGAAAAGTTATCAACAACTTCTCCAATCACTCCACCAGTTACAAGAGGGTTCGACGACATTTTAGGTATATACATAAGTTTTTGCTATATATGAGAATCATTAGATAACAAACCCTTGTTTTTATAGTGGCTTTTGAAGATCCATGTATCACTAAATTGGAAGCTACTTATAATTTTAAATTTTTAAGAGCTCTTCCGGTGTGTGGATATTACACATCGATTTTTTTATTATAGTTTTATTAATAATTTTCCGATTTCAATGTTATATATTTCAGTTTAGATATTACGTGATTTTATTATATTCAAATTAAGGACCACGATATTTTTTATAATTATTACTAATTATTGACTATCAAAAATTGGTTATTTTATAATAATATATTATATATTTTAATTGGATCTAAGGAACTCACGTAATGTTCGTAAAACTGAACTAAAATTGTACAAAATTAAATTTAGAAAAAATGATTAACTAAAATATAAAGAAAAATAAAATGTATAACATGGTGTGTAATTAGATCTGATACGCCTTAAATAAGTAAACTTTTCACAGAGAAATTTAGTCCGGATTAGATTTGATATATTTAAATTATTTTAGGCGTACTTTTTAAAGAAAAATTGCGTTGGGATTTATTTTAGGTTACATTTAATACAAAGCTTTTCATTTATTTTTTTCAAATTTTTAATTGCTGACATATACGTAGCACTTAGATAGTCTATCTGATAGGTATTCTTTAAAGAATGAATATCTTTTTGACGACTACACTAAAATAAAAGACGATAGGACATGGAGATAGCCGGTGTAGCCTTTTTTTTTTTTCGGGTATCGTGCATGAAATATATTCACGGTTAACAACACTGACTAAACAAGATATGATTCGAAGATCTAAGTTTGTTTAAACGTGGATCAATTCTCACCATTAAACCACATGCTTAGGGTTTAGTTAGTGTAGCTTTCGTTATTCTTTATTGCATACGTAGGTCTAATTCCCAAATAATTGATAGCTTATTTAATTGCAAATGTAATTTAATGTAAATGGAATTTAAATAAATACAGTTTGAGCATATGAGTAGCTACTCAAAAGGGTTGCGCCTTTTTCAAAACATTATGGAAAAAGCATTTTTAGTGGCTTTATAACTTTAAAGCATAATAGTTCCTAAATAACATTTACAAATTTGGAGGTGACATAAGAAAAGATCGTCTTCACAAAGGATATTCATATTAAATAATACTACTTATTCATCTTTCTGCTTTGAATACATGTAGTTGCCATGAATCATTTTCATTATTTTAAAATTGGAATATGATTACCAGAAGATGATGGTCATTATTTTTTAGGAAACAAAATATATTCATGGTGATATAATAAAACTAATACATATATATTGTTACTACATCAAAGATTTATACATATATCTCTTCACATGCCATTGGATGAAATTGTGAAAAAAAAAAATCATTGTCTTTTTTAGCAGAAAAATCATTGTTTTGATATATCATGGATCCACAAACACAAATAGTCATTGAGATTTATTGTTTTTGTTACCGGTTTTGGCATGTGATCAGTTGCTCCGCCACTAAATCACAATAAGAATTACTTAATTAATTGCATTTTGATCGCATATATATAAAAGAAACAAACTGTTATGTAAAATTAATGGAAGAAGAGCAGAACCATGAAAACCTTGATACTTCTGAAATCGATGGTGTAAATGTATATCGCCGTTTAATAAATTCGTCTACCAGCATAAAATAGTTGCCCAAACTGCGTTGTCTATTCTTAGACTTAGTGTTGTATCTTTTAAATTTATTATATTATTAAATTTGTTCCTTTTTACTTAATAACTTCTTAAGATTTAAAATTCTTGTATTTTATATTATCTTTACAATTAGGACTTATCATAGATAAGTGCTCAATGTATTTGAATATGAAAAGTTAAATATTATACCCTAAGGGGCCCCAAAACCGTGCGAGTGGTGCAATGCATTAGGGCTCCAAAATTTTAGGGCACCATTTTTATTAAAAAAATATTATATTTGTACATAGATATCTCAATCAAGGGAGTGCATCATATAATATAAAAAAATTTGGAAATAAGAATGATTCTGAACCGTGAGATTACTAAGATATACGGTTGAGATTTTTTCTCTTTTTAGCGTGTGTGGTTGATTGTGTTATAACCATATATTTGAGTATTAAGCATTGTGTTATAAGTTATAACCGTATGCTTGAGTATCAAGCATACGGTTGTAACACAGTTAAGCAATCAAGCACACACGTTGAAAAGAGAAAAAATCTCAACTACAGATTTTATTTGATCTTGCGGCTAAGACTCATTACTATTTTTTATGAAAAAAATTTTCCTATAGAATCTGAACCATATTAATCAATAAACAATTTATAATAGTAAACAAATGATAGTCTCCTCTAATACCTGCTACCCTCTTAAGTCTTACCGGCAAATTATAAGTCAATTAAAAGTTTTAAATGGTAATATATTATTTACTAATATCATGATTTCCAAATTCAATGTAACTCATACTTCGCTCTCAAAAATATAATTGCAGCACAAACTGAGAAGACTAAGTCCTCGCATTCTATTAAAAAAGGAAAAGAAAAAGTTGTCTATCATGTAATTTGATTCGATAGAAAATATAAATTTAAAAAAAAAAAAAACTTACTAGGGTTTTTGCTTCTAAAATGTTAGAAGTTGTATCATTAAATAATATTTTTATTAAGTCCAAGTGTATGTCGGACAATTAAAGAATAATTTCATTACAACTAAGCAAGAATTTTTATTTTGGCATGTCAACAAGGATAATTAGCATATGTTATAGTTGGAGTTTGGCTAGAATCGAACTTTTTATGAGTTTTGAAAATCATTTTCCCTTATAGATTTTGGGGTTTCAAACTCATATGAACTATATATAAACCGTGAATGTCTAAACTATTTTATTACACGTTAAATAATTTAAGAGTTTCATGAACTTGAGTAACAAGCTGTATATGATAAAATAGAATGTAGGATTTATTAATGACAAGTGTACCGGTATGAAAATGATAAATTCTTGCATGATGTACATGAAACCGGCATCGTAATTGATATACCCATATTTGAAATATCATATTGTTATTATGTAGAATGTTGGATTTAGGAAGTTTTTCTTATAATGACCAAGTACAGAATCAATACACTCAAACACCAAAAGTTCTCCAGAAAAATACCAAAAGTTAATGACACTTCTTGTGGTGGGAGGTCATATCAATTAGGTGCTCGATTATCTTAAGTATAACTTTTAGCTTATTTCCAAATTGATGATGAGAAAAGAAATTCCGTCAACCATCAATTATCATTTTAACTCATTGACAGAAAAGTACTAGTACCTTTAAATTTGTAAGTCACATCTCCTCGATTGAGATCCTCTTACACCCAATAGTGTTAAATATTGTGATTCACTTCACTGCTTGCATGATTGTGTTAAATGAACTGACAACTGAGAAAGAGACAAAGTTGACTCCAGTAGCTGACTATCAAAAGTACGGCTGACTTTCAGTTCAAGAAAAAGTTCATAAGAACTTTTTAGTTCAAGTCAGCTATCCAGCCCAGTTGTCCTTCAAACAATTGAGAGACAAAAGAGGAATTTCAGAATTGCTCAGACCTACAGCAAAGCTGACTTTCCAGAAATTACCTTAAAAGTTAGTTAGTCAATCAATCATTATCCAGCGGCCAATAACTGCAGTTGAGTATCCGATAGATAAAAGAGTACTAAAGCCTACAAAAAGGACATCAATTTCCATATTTTTCTAACACCTTAAAAAGTGACTATTGTTCCATTGATTCCAACGGATACTATTCAACCATGGCCTATAAATAAAGGAGTCATCAAACAGAGAAGATGTTAGCCAGGTTAGTGAACTGATTCAAACCATACTGCAATCGCTTAAGCTTTCCCTCTCTCTAAAGTATTTAAGCTTTCCGAGTTACTATACTCGAGAACATCGGAGAACCAGTAGCTATTTACAGCTTAAGGTTTCCGAGACTCCTAGATTTCTTTCCGAGACAAAACTCAATCATTCAACGTTCGCGAAGGAAACTCAAGCCTTCAAGCTGCCAAATGAGAAGCCTAGGAAGCAGATTCTGATAAAGCTTTGAGTTCAGTCATGCCTGTGACCGAGAATGAAGGAAGTTCTCTGTTAGAGAAGATAGGTGGTTGTAAACCATTTACAATTGTCTATAGTGGATTTTCCTTCGTGGAGAAGGAAGAGAGGACGTAGGATATTTAGATCCGAACCTCTATATATCCTGTGTTACTTACTTGCTTTTTGTTCTTTACTTTGTTTATTTTACAAGTGATTTCAAACCCAGTACAACCTGTAGCTCAAGTATAACTGCAAGAAAACTTAATCCTACTCGTTAACAAAGTTTTTCAAAGAGCTAGCTGATTTGTGAGCAAGTCAGTTGAGATACTTATAAGGGTCTACTAATTCTTCAATTATTTCCTAACGCTTCTGCAATCTATTATAAACTCTTATTTAGGACCAACAAGTGGTATCAGAGCGGTTGGTCCACAAGACTAACTGTTTTGAGTCACTCAGACTAGATCCATATTCCTTAGAATTGTTGTGAGTAGGATCTTGTTTAATATAGTGAAAAGATGGCTTCAACGAGATTGCCAAAGTTTTCGGTGGGAAACTATGCCAGCTGGAAGAGGCGTATGAAAGTTCATCTTCTAAGCCAGCATGAGGATATGTGGCAAGTTATTGAAGAAGGTCCGATCAGAATAGAGAAGATCAATACTAACCATCAAATTAATGATCAACTGGAGTTCATAGAAAAACTGCATGCTGAGTGGATTACAAAAGACAAGTGCCGACATCAACTGGAATATTTGGCTCAAGACATCATTTTCTCAACTCTTGATGAAGATAGAATGAAAGATGTTGCAAACTGCGACTCAGCTAAGCAAATATGGGATTTTCTAGAGTAATTGTGCAAGGAATCAGACCAAATCACCAAAAACAAACTCCAGGTTTGTATTGAAAACTATGAATCGTTTGTCATGCTAACTGGTGAATCTGTACAGGAGATGGGGGCCCGATTCAACTCCATTTTAAGTGAGCTAAAAACTTAGGGTCACAAATACCCAATTGTTGAGTTAAATGCAAAGATCTTAGCGAGGATACCAAGACATGACTGGTTTGTGAAGGTCACAGCTCTCAAGGAACGTGACTTGTCAAACATGCCAGCCAAGGATGTGTTTGCATCTCTTCGAGCACATGAGTTTGGTCTGGTTTGTCCGAATGAGCACGAGTCAAAAAAGACTACCCAGCAACCATCAAAACTGGAGGATGCGGCCCTATTCGTTAAGAAGATTTTTTTCTTCTTGCAAATCGCAACGACAACAGTTTATTACACAAGCTGATAGACCCTCAACGTCAACTGAAAAATCTCCAACAAATGCCGTTCAAGATTTGGAAGAGCAAATGCGTATTCTCACCAAGAAGTTGGAAAAGGCCAGGAGCAGAACCCAAACAGCTGCTCAAGATGAAAAGAAAACTGAGAAGCCTCAGTATTCAAGAAGGCAACAGCGCACTTGTTTTGAGTGCAGTCACCTAACCATCTTAAGTTTAATTGTCCTAAGATAAGTGAGGAGCAGCGAGCCAAGCTGTAGAAAAGCTTCTAGTGAACGGTGTCCAAGGTGTATGTTGAAGGTATGCTAACTATAGCTGAGATAGCAGACATTCCCTATGATGATGACAATCTAGTCAGCTGCCAGTTCTGATGATGATGAACGATGGTGGCATTCATGGCTGACATTAGAAGGGAAGAGACTCTCAATGATGGCCCCTGGTCCCTCGACCGAGCAAAAAGTCATAATCGTCATCAGTCGTCATGCAACCCCTTGGGCCTATCCAATTTCGCTTTTGGTTCGAAAACCTAACAGATGCCACAAATGGGATCCTTCCCACGATGAATTCCTGCTTTTGGTTCGAAAACCTGACCAATTCCACAAATGGCATCCGTCTTGTGATGAATTTCCTTTTAATTCGAAAACTTGAGTGATGCTGCAAATGGGAACCGGCCCACGATGCGTGGGATGCCGCAAGATCCTTAGCCACCTAATCAGGGGGTGACGAATAAAAATTGTTAGAAGAACTTTGAGGGAGCGCAACATTCCGAATGCCTCTCTGGGTGGGCACGGATACGCCCGGAGGATAAACTTCTCTAAGATGGGAAAGGATCCCCTCGGGACTTAAAATTTCCAAGAACCCCTGTCACCTCTCTGACTTCAGAGGATAGACTAAAGCCCTAATGAATCAATGTCCTGTCGTCTTGCCTTTGTTTCAGTTCACCGACACGAAACAAAAACCTCGAACACTCCGCGACTAATCGAGTGAGGTATAATCATCTAACTCGTTGAATAAATTTGCATCTCACCCTGTTGAGTCTTGAACAGGAAATTCATCGGAATGACAAACACAAATATCGTCGCACAACACGAAACAGGTATAAAATTTCCTTTAGATTTTGACTAAGGATACTCTTCCATCTACTTGTCTCCGTAAATCAATCAACTTGATCCGCGAAGACAAGGGGGTTGTTATTGATGGTCAAAATCTCAGGATCATCAAATCGGGCCCTCGACCACTCAAAGCGCCCGGGACCGCCAACCAAAATCAGACTAAGGCATAAAAGACCTCGAGCAGTGGCCTTCGACCCCGGAAATAGCCTGAGAACCACGAGCAGGGCAAGGATGAAGACCCTCGAGCAGCCTAAATCTTCGATGCTCGTCAGCCCAGAACCCTCTAGCTCTCTCACAAAATCTGCATGATGTTGACAACACGCTTGTGCACGTAAAGAAGGATCCAGAATGATTCCTCTGCTAAGTCAGGATGGCACCTAAAGTATGACTCTAACGAATTCCACGTGCTTTGCATATTGCCCCCCGATTATTTTTGATTTAGTCCTTAGCTTGGAGATTATTTAGATTTGTCATGTACTTGTTGTATAAATAAGCAACTAATCAGCTACAGTCGCACATTACACACATACATCACCTTTCCTTTCTCCCTGTAGCTCACTTGCGCTCTGTAGCAAAGAGCACATTATCTATAATTCTTCCAACGCCGATCATTGGAAAACCTCTGTAATTCACCCTTTCTATATATAAAATATTAGCCAATCTATTTTGGAGGACTATAAACCTTCCTGGAAGTCACGGTGTCTGATTATAAATCAAACTTAGAGCCTCAAATTGATTTCAATCAAAAACGAACCTCAACAGTTATCAGTTATGGATGACCTAAGCTGAAATCGTCTTTCTTCCTTTTTAATTCCTCAGCTAGGCTTTTCTCATAATTGTCTTCAACTTCACTTCTAGCTGTTGTAGAACTGATCGGCTGATTCAGTTATCTTTGTTTCCCCTTAGTGTCAGAATTTTTTTAGATTCAGTCTTCGTCTTGTCAACCATCCAACTGAATATCTATTACATTGTTTTCGACTATTTACATATTTAAAATTGGATCAAACTAATTCTAGGATTTTAATCATCGAGGGTTGACATCAGCAAAATTAGCATTATTCCTAACATTGTTAAGAATTAAACAATAAACCACTTTTCAATGTGTTACTTGTTTTCTTTTATTGCGTAAACATTTTTAAAAATAAAAATTGTGCAAAGGGTACCCTTCCCTACGGAGTAATCACCTCTCCGCACCTGTTCCAACATGGCGGTTTCAAATACTTAAATTTCAGTCCTGGAAAGCAATGGGTTAAATGCACTACGTCTCTGGATAAATGATACAAATTTGAGTACATAGTGTTTGGTTTAGTATCTGACCAATCTAAACACTCACTCGAAAATATTAAAATAAGTAAAGATGAATCAACAGACTGGGGTCCGTTTAATATGTATCTTAAAAAATTGAAATCGTAATAAGGTTTTGAGAAATTGTTTGTTTATATTTATTTAGTTGATGAGTAAAAAAAAATGAGATAAATTTTGAATTTATTTTGACAGAAATCACTTTTTTAAGAAAGCGAAGTGCTCTTTTAAAAAACGAAACAAAGTAGAGCCTAACAGCATGATGGATGTCATATTCCTCAACATCTGAATGTAAGAATTATATATTTTAAGTATTTAAATAAATAATTAAATAAATTATTTAAACTATGACAAGTAAATAGAAAAGTGACGCATAAAGTTATCAAAATACACCAATTTTTGGAGTACTGTTAGATATGATATTGATTATTTGTGTTAAGTGTTACACTTACACCTACAAAATATGCATAATTTTTTTAAAGGAAAATATGCATAATTTTTATTGCATGTAAAAGACCAAATGTAGCGCGTATAACATGGACGAAGAGTATTAGAGATCATACTTTTTCAATGACAAAATGATATTCTAGCAAAAACAGTTGAATGTCCACCGTTAACACGAAATATTGTACCCATGCTAATGTGTGAATAAACTAAAAGTGTCGAGAATAATTACAAATATCTCACAATCAATATTACATTGATACATGTGTTGTGAGCACTTATCTCGTGTCCACGGTGGACATTTGTGTATTTCTGAATATTTTAGATACGAGCAATTTAACTACAAGTTATCGTATATTAATTTTTAACATCATATTCCATTTTCAATTTATATTTACATCTGAAATCATATACAATTGAATATGGATTTAAAAAATAAATAAATATGTAAATATAGGCTATCGTAAATACTAGATAGGATAAATTAATAATAAGCCCAACAAGAAGTCCATTAGGGTTTTTCTTCTCTTAGAGCTATCCTACCCCGTACTGCAACAGTATTCTCTTTCACAAACCCTCTCTCGTCAGGTTTGTGTACGTAAATGTGTGTTTTACTGAATTAAGTATTACAATTGGTTGAAGTTGTACTGACAATTTTTTCTCCGTTTCCCCTGCCTTTTATTTTTGGTCTGTAGAAGTTTGTTGCGATTCACGAATATTCTGAACGATGAGGTAAGATAAGCTTTAATGCTTCATTCATATAATTTCCATTTTTTTTTTTGGGGATGAAGTGATATTTTTTCTTATAACAAATAGGTTAAGATTCTGCCAATTTTCCAATGAGCCTGTGATACGTGATATGAATTGTGCGTACTGTTTTATTATCTTTTTGGACCTTTTTAATTGGATAAAAATGTAATGCTTCTTGTTTAGTCAGTTTAGTTTTCGTTCGACAAACAATCGATAATGCATTTGCTGGTTGAGCTTATTTAAGAAAGCATTTCTGCGTGGGTTGCTGATTTGGATTTGATCGGTCAATTAAGCAGTAAGCTCCAGAGTGAAGCCCTGAGAGAAGCCATCAGTCAGATAGTATCTGACAGTAAGGAGAAGAAGAGAAACTTCACTGAGACAATTGAACTACAGATTGGGCTGAAAAATTATGATCCGCAAAAGGATAAGCGTTTTAGCGGCTCTGTTAAATTGCCACATATTCCCCGGCCAAAGATGAAAATTTGCATGCTTGGTGATGCGCAGCACGTGGAAGAGGTGCAAGTTCCCTCATAACCTGTGTTCTTCAGTAGGAAAGATCAGATTTTTTTTGCATATTGAATATAATATGACATCCATGCTTTTCCCATGATCTAATACATTGACATTTATTGTTTAATGCTCATGCAATGGCGAAGTATTAACATATCTCCATGACTCACATTGGCAGTGACAAATGTGTTTTTGTATAGCTAAAATAGAAATTCTAAAATTGTGTTATTTGTTTAACTTTCCTTGAAGCATTTCTTCATGAATACACATGAAACCATTTGATTTTTGATCGATAGTTTGTGGTTGCAGTCTATATGTAATCATTCATCAAACCATTTTGTCTAATTTAGAGTCTGCATCCTATAGCATATGCTCGATTTCACATATTCATTATGCAATTCCATTTGATATAACTGGGTGTCCACTTTATGTGAAATGATGTAGATATGCTCATTTTTTAAATAGAATTTAATTTAACCAGCTTTCACAATTTATTGTCATTGAAAGTTTTTCTATCTTACATGATTTCCAATTTTATATTTGTAGGCTGAAAAAATTGGTATGGAATCCATGGATGTGGAGGCTCTAAAAAAATTGAACAAAAATAAGAAACTGGTGAAGAAGCTTGCCAAGAAATATCATGCTTTCTTGGCCTCAGAGGCTGTTATCAAGCAAATTCCGCGTCTCTTGGGACCCGGTCTTAACAAAGCAGGTACCTGTTCATGTTCTTTGTTTTTCTTTAAGTATGAAATGGTACTTAGTGATGGGTTGTTTTCTTCTACAAGACTGGGTAACATGTCTTGCAGTGGTTCTCATTTGGTAATATGGATAAGGTGGAAATACATTCTTTTGACTTATGCCATGAGGCAACACACTCCTAAAATGAGAATTAAGTTCACTGGAAGTTGTGTCCTGCTTTCATTCCATGTGGCTTTATGCAAAATTATACATAAAACAATTGCCCCTGCCCTTCTGCAAAGGATAAACCTTGTTCACCAGCTTTTTGTATATGTGATTATATATGGAGATTGGAGAATATTTTTTGAGTTAAGCAAGAAATCCAGAAAACTGTATGTCAAGTTCATGCCAAAAGATTTCAAACTGAATTTGCTAGGAGAAATTGCTGTCATGGGTTACTGAAGATAATACCAGAACTGCATCTCTTGCGCTTTTGCTTTGATTGTTTATGAGGCATGCCACTAGATCTAACTTATCTGTGTTTTTTGGTGCACTGAACTGATCTGTAGTGGTTCAGTCCCTCAAATTCGTGAATCCAAATGTACAGTTGTTTCAAAAAGTTTGGCTTGAGATACTTTTCATTTATTTTGCATTTTTCCGTTACAGTTGAATTTGTGTTCCTTATTCGAGATGATGCTAATTTGGATGTGGACTGTAAAAAGAATTCAAGAAAATTGTAAAAACAATGCCCTTCGTTTGAAGAAGGGCAGCAGTGATTTTAGTTCGGTATAGAGCTTTGGAATCCAACCGTTGTTTTTGCTCATAATTTCTAGATAATACTGTTTTTATTTTGAAATTGAATCGAAAAGTCAATTTTCATCCAAGGTAACTTGTTAGTCTGTCTCTTACTTTAATCTAGGCAAGTTCCCTACCCTTGTGTCCCACCAAGAATCTCTCGAGTCAAAGGTGAATGAGACTAAAGCTACAGTCAAGTTCCAATTGAAAAAGGTGCTCTGCATGGGAGTTGCTGTTGGGAATCTGGACATGGAAGAAAAGCAAATCTTCCAGAATGTTCAAATGAGTGTGAATTTTCTCGTTTCTCTCCTGAAAAAGAATTGGCAAAACGTGAGTCCATCTTTCAGCACTCTTAAATTATTTTATAGCATGCTTATTTGATTCTTTTGGATGTTGAATTTCTAAAACTCAGTTTAAGTTGTTTAAATGGACGTTTTTAGACCCTCTGCTATGGCTTACCTGCTGCGTTTTAGGGTTGTTAATTGGTTTTGGAATGTTTGACAACAGGTCAGGTGCTTGTACTTGAAGACTACCATGGGCAAGCCGCAGCGTATATTCTAAGATGGCTGTTATCTGCTCGGGTTTTAAGAAGAGTTTTCAGTGTAAGCAAATTATACTTTCTTCATAAGAATTTTGTCTTCGATGGTTGTTCCAGGAGGTTTAATTATGTTTATGTTTGATATGCTTGGCCCTATAATCGAATAGCGACATCTCTCGTTTAAAAATATCATGATCTGTCCTGATAATGCTGTGCTGTTTCGCTTGTTTCTAGTAATTCCATTTATACAAGTGTAGTGCATTTGATTGTGTCACGGAAAGTGTCGATTTGTGAACTAATTTGATTTTATGAGTAATGATGCACGGTTAATTCGCACATTTCAGACTATAATAGACCATTGTGGTTGCTTGCTATTTATTTATTTAGAATCAGTATCCGGTCTTCATTTGGTGTTGTCATTAGTGCATCTCTCGTGAGGTTTCGATTCGTAGAATTGTTGCGCGTATTTTTGCAGTTTGTCTTCTCGTTAAATTGAAACTTCATAAATTATTTAGTGTAATTTTTTTTTTAACTTAATTACAATATTAAACAATTTCCACCTTCATGTCCCCACATAAACTTGAACCCTTGACCTTTAAGGTCTTAGAAAATATCTTTGTCACTGTACCTAATGTAATTCTTCATATTTATGTATGTGTCATTGGCGAATACTAGTCATAAAAATAATAAAATATTTACACACTCGCATTTTTGTGAGAGTGAAATGAAATGTAGTAATCCATATATATGAATTTGAGTTCAATGGGAAAATGCCGTATCTCCAACTGAGAAATTATGAATTTTATTAATAACTTCATTCTACTCATTAAAGTTCTAAATTATTATATAAGGCGTATTTACCCTCATAATTCATAATATTTCGAAAATCTTAATCAAATAATTAAATAAAAAGTTAAGCATAACCCCCAATGTCATAGACATAAAGAAGAGCATATGATAGATGAGCAGGAAGTTCATTGTCGCTCTCAATTGACAAAAAAGATGTTATCCATGTGCTGCACGAACTGCATTTGCCTTTGAGTTGCCTCATCTCTGACATGGACCTGTCATGCACGAACATATTAACCCAAAACTGAACACTCCAAGAATAATTTTTATTCTTCTCACCACATAAAAGCCTCTGCTATTCTCGATACCTTGAGCTTCGATTCAGATTGACTGGAGCTCCTCAACTTGTCCCCGCAGCATCATGTTCAAAAAATACCAAATTAATAGCGTCACGAGCTATATACAAACTAAAATTCTTAGGGCGATGGTTCTTCTATTTCCTGGAACGAGAGAGAGAGAGAGAGAGCTCAGAGACAGAGGAAGTGGCGACCTTTTGTTCGAAGATCGCGAAATGGCGATCTGTTGACTGTCACTCTTTGGGCGAAAGAAGGCCACTCATTTTCTTGAGCGTGAAAATCAAATGGCCCAGTCTTTCTACCTATTTGTATCAGTAGGCAAAGACGAGACGAATCGGTGCGTGTGTCGAGTGGGTCTGGTCTAGCCGATGTTGTATCTTTCTCATTCTCTATCCATCTAGTTCTCCATTCTAATGATGCTTCACTCTATCATACGGAAATTGGGTTTATGTTGAAATTTTTTGTTTAATTTTATTAAGGTTTTTGAAAAATTAAGGAATATAATTGTAGAAATGTCTTATATAATAATTGGGGATTATAATGCGGAAAATGAGAGTTATGAATAAAATCATCCTAATAAAAAAAAAATTATCATACTAAACTAATTATTCTTCAACCAATCAACTCATCAGCTAAATTAAATGTTCTACACAATAATACAATATTTACAAATATCGCAATTTGGAAAAAATATCTTGATCTCTGTTCTTATAAAAAAAATACTGCAACACAAACACATAAGAGAGACTAATCTCATGTCTGTATAACTGATTTGCATCAAACTTGATTTGATAAAAAAGTACATTTTAGAAAGTTGCTGGGGGATTTACTTTTAAAAATTCTAGAAGATGTATTTTGTATCTTTGAATAATATTATTATTTTGTGATATGAGGACACATGTCCCACAATTAAGAAGAATTTCAGCTTAATTAAGCAATAATTATCTTTTTGACATATGACATATTTTAATGGGAGTTTGCTCAATATCAAATTTTTTATGAGCTATGATTTTTCTTTAAACCATGTCATACTCTAAACATTATTCATAATATAATTTATTGATTTCATGAATTTAGGAACAAGTACATAAAATAAGTTGTACGATAATGGCATATAGTGTCATTTTACGACTTTCTTATTTAAAATATCATTTCAAAATTCATACCGGGCCCGAAAATTTTGAGGGTCAGTTTTGGGTATATCTGTATGCTACAATTTTTCAAACCTATTTAAATTTTGACATGTAATGGTTAGGGATGTCAATTTAGCCCGAAACTCACGGGTCGACCCGAATAATCCAAGCTAAATAGCGGTTAGGGTAAAAAAAAATTTAACCAAAATAAATTCGGGCTAAACGGGTCTACCCTATCTGACCCGTGGGCTAAACGGGCTGACCCGGCCAGGCAACGGGTTGGCCCGTCGGTCTTGTAGTAACAGGATATATTTAGAAAGTCAGAATTCATTAATAATAAGTTGTTCAGGTTGTGTATTATGCGTCCCAATTAGCTGTATATACCTAGGTTTAAATACCTTCACAATCATTGTTATTTTCACTTTCACTCATTTTCCTCTCCTTTTCTTTTTTCCTATTTTCCTTCTCTTCTTTCTTTTTTTTTTTTTCTCTTCTCTTAAATTTTTCTTTATTCTTATACTCAATTTATTATTCCTTAGATGTTATTTTATTTTTGCTGATTTATAAAATTAAATAATTTCTTTTTTTTTCAAGTACGCATAATTTTATGGTATTTCATTTCTTTTCCTTTTCATTTTTTTTTAATTTTCAATTTTCCTTCCTTTATTTATCTTTTTATCTTTCTTTTAATAGTTTTCTATTCTCATACTCAATTTATTTATTCATAGATTTCTTTATATTATGAAATAAAGAATATTTTTAGGGACCCATAATACATTATTTAGTTGTTTTCCACTTCCTCTTTATTTTTTATATTTCTATATATATTTTAAGTATTTTTTAAATAAGATGGTGAATGTTTACGTTCAATAATAATAATAATAATAAATTCTAGTTCGATGGGCTAGCCCGAAGAATAAAGATTGGGATTATTAAACCCGAAAAAAATTGAGCCGAATATTACTCGAACCGTATAACCCGTAGTTTGATAGTGCTAATCCGTAATCCGACGGATTAGCCCGTTAGACATCCCTAGCAGTGGTTAAGGATATTTAGTTAGTCGGCTGCCTTAGTACATATTTTATTAGAGAAACACAGCTATCTATATGTTTAAAATAATATGATCTGCGTTCCAAACAATTAATAATATAATAATATAGCCTTTGCAAATTGCAGCTGAAAACGGCTCTTCCTACCCATTCAAATTTCCCAAAAGCCGTCTCTTTCTTTTGTTTTCCGATTCAGTATTCATCTTTCTTCTCAAAAAAAACTCACTATTTATCTTTGACATTAATTATTATTCACCGCTCCTTTTTCTCTTTTCATCTCCATCGAACAGAATTCCGTCTCAAATATTTGATCTACTTTGACATCTCACTTTATGTATGTTATACACCACATATTTGTAAACTAGAGATTGTTGTAAAATTTTACTACAGCTGAAACTTAATTCTACAATTAAACAAAATAACATAAATATAAGTCATAATTTTCAAGATCAGCATAGAAATGTAAGTAAATTATACAATAAGTGCTATTAAATGCAGTAATACAACTATACTGACATATTAAATTATTGAACCAAAGAAAAAGAAATTCACAATTATTACATTGAGCTGTCACCATTTGTCAATTGTCATTTATATTTTCTTCTCTCTATAAATATTTGGCATTCGTAGGCATTTTACTTGCTTTAAACCCTCCCTTTATTTCTTTAAACCCCTCTCGATTTCTCCGTCGTTGAGAAATAAGAAGCCGCGCTCCATCAATCATCACAACTCCTGTAGCAGGGTATCAAGATCTGATCTTGAGATTGGGTTAGCCTGCAAATTTTCTGTTTCTCTGTTTAATATACTTTTTAATTTGAAAAGGAATAAAAAAGATACTTTGCCTTTTTCGCCGGATTGTAAGATTTGATGTGATGATTTGTTAGTTCGTATACATTTGGAATGATTTGTTAGTTCGTATAGATTTTGCTACGATGGGAATTCTCATTTGTCGCTGTAAGTTGTGAAGATGTTAATTATTTATGTATCTGCTGTCTTAATGTTATATGTGATGAGCTTGGAATGAAAAAGGTGATGTTGTTTTAGTCAACTTTTTCGTAATGAATTGTGTCGATGTTTCATAAATTGCTTGTGTGATTTAAGTTTTGAGCATGGAAGTTGGTTTCCTCTTTGTGCTTGAGAATTGTGAACCTTTGTATCTGTTTAACTTTCCTTTGGCAGTCTAGTTGTTTGCGACTCAATTGACAAAAGTAAAAAAGAGTTTTTAATGTAAGATCAAGGGTCCATGGGGTGGAGCTGTAGCGATAGCGCCAACTTATATGCTCATACATACATTGATTCGCAATGGATGTGGTGGGACATTATTCGACTTATTTGTTATTATGGAGGCTGTGAAGGGCAAAGATCATTAACATATTCTGCTTTGTTGCTATAGAATTCGTATTGATATCCATAGATGTTACTAATCAGCAACAAGGCACATATAACTTATGTGAAATGCCTGCTAATCTTTGCCAAATTTTAATATTATCTTTTGTGAAATACCCTTTCTCAGGAGAAAAATGGCAACTGCACGGCTCCCTCCCAACTACGCGATCACAAGTGGAACTGCCAGTGCATTCATCAAAGCCCCGGTGTCGTTGGGGTCTGTGAAGTGCATCACAAAAACATTCGGCTTGAAAGCAAAGCAGGATTTCAGAGCTTGTGCAATGGCAACGTACAAGGTGAAGTTGATGGGACCAGATGGTGCGGAGTCGGAATTTGAGGCCCCTGATGATTGTTACATTCTGGACTCTGCTGAGTCAGCGGGAGTGGAGCTGCCTTACTCGTGCAGGGCAGGGGCGTGCTCCACGTGTGCAGGGAAAGTGGTGTCGGGTTCGGTGGATCAGTCGGATGGTTCTTTTCTGGATGAAGACCAGATGAAGGAGGGGTACCTGCTCACTTGCGTCTCCTACCCCACAGCGGATTGTGTCATCCACACTCACAAGGAGAGTGATTTGTATTGAGAAAAGTGTGGTCTGTTTTTGGATGTGGAACCCTTGTGCAATTAGCATTATGTATAATGACTCATTTCCATTGCTTTATTATATACCTTGTCGATGACGGATAAATTCACTAACAACATTTCCTTTCAAATATAAATTTGTGTCGAAGAAATGAAATGCACATCTTTGTCGAATGGGATTGTGGCAAGTGTCATTTTATTAGTTCTTCCTAAATTTTCAATCTTCCTTCTTCTGCAATTCAACAAAACATGGATTATCACAAAAGTAGAGGTTAGGGTTGTTGGTTATTACAAAATAATAGAGATCGTGATGATTGATTTATATCAATTATGGGCAAAACAGTAAGCGGGTTTATAACAAATACGAACTCAATGCTCATAGAATTTGCGATTTTGTATCATCTGTTTCTCCTAGTTCATTTCCTACTCCTTACCTACCATCAGGCCAACTGTTTGTGTCATAATTCTTGGTTTCTCGTTTTTTGGGCTGGCTAGACGACCTGATTAATTTATGAAATTTTTTCACATATGTAGGTTGGACAACCTCTAAAAATACTATAAATTATCTTCACTTCAAATAGTTACATATATTTTTAAAATTCTTCAGAATCATAAATAAGGTCATTAATTTCATTTTTAAGTTAGAGAATGAAGGTAGTGGGATCTAACCTGTCATTAACGAGTCTTTACTATATACACGCAGATCATAAATGTCCCTGAAGGAACAATGCTTTTATCATTATTTTTTTAAGTGATTAAGTCATTAAATTAAACTGCATAAATTTGATGTCACAAGGAATAAAAAAAAGGACATTGTTTAACCACTACAAAAGGATGAGTTCAAACCCTATTCTCCTTAATTGTGCTACATTTTTCGCTTCACGGTCAATTATATCAATTTTAATATTATTATATAGCAGTAAAAATAATTATTACATAATATACTATAATTAATATTTATAAACAAATAAATTTTGATTGTGAATTAATCAACATCAATGATAAAATATTAACTAAAAATTATGATATATCCTAATATGGTTGAATAAATCCTAAATTAAATTTGCAAAACTAAAATCATAATAAATTGAAAAAATTAACAAAAATAATAAACAAAAATTTTAAAAAAATAATAATAACAGGATAGAGAGTGAATTAGGATTTCATTATGTCGATAAGTCCAACACCTGCATTATAATGCATGGTGATTTTATTTAGAACCCCCAAATCTCTTCCTAAAGCCTCCAAGTTTAATTAAAAAATAAATATAAAATTCTTAAACTATTTTACCCTTATTATTTTATTTATAATCATCAAATCTCTTTTAATAGCTTCCAAAATTAAATATTTAAAATTCTACAAAATTAAAACCAACAGAACCACCTATCGCCGTTTTCTTGACAATTCTTATATAAAGATAATAAGACTCGAAAAAAAAAGGGACTGACAAATTAATAATATTGTCAAAACTTGAAAAAAATAAGCACAGCATTGAGATCAGCTTTGATTCCATAACAGGCCTTGAATACTTGCAGACATGTAATCCCATCCCAATTCCCACATTGGCTGCAAACAGGAACTCGTCTTGTCCGATTCCCACCAAGTCGTAACACTCGCCCAAACTCGGTAGCTCCACTACCTGCCCCAGACATTCGAAGAAGAAGGAAACGACAGAGACGCTGAGCCACGGTAGTGGTAGTGGTCGTGGTCATGGTGTTCCATTGCAGCGACCTTGGTGGTCGTGGTCATGGTGGTCATGGCAGATTCCTAAATATCGTGCATGAGGATCCAACAAAAAGAACACAATTGTTGATTTGAAATCAAATTATTAAACAATTTTAGTAATAGTTAGATTCTTCTGTACATCAGATTTAAAGAAAGAAGGGCTAGTTAAATCGTGGTAGGTAAGATGAAGAAAAATTAGTGAAGCCAACCGTAGATAGAGCTTACTCTTATTAGGGCAAAAACATACATTCAAATAGTATTTGTATTTTAATTTAATTCGGGGGTTCTAAAGAGAGAAATGGGGGCTTTAAATAAAATTACCCTATAATGTATCACCCTTAAAGATCGGCTCATAATTTTCTTACAATCCTAAACCCTATTTGGGTTAGCCTATAATTCATAGAGCTAAATTTTCATTCCAAGCCTTAGCTTATATTTGGTGGCAAGTTGGTAATTTGTAGATATTTTGATTAAAGTACGAGTACAACTCTGAAGAAAAGATAAGAAGGCATTACTTTTCGTACAACAACAAATAACGCAACCATAAACACTCTCACGCTGCTCTCGCTCTCACCGTGTTGGGAGGAGAAGAATGAAGAGGATTTGAGAAATATAAGATGCTGCCAAATAAAATCTTGGAAGTGATTACAGTGCCCAAAGGAAATTAAACATGTTGTGGCCTGAATTATTACGCTAGATTTGGGACTTTTCCATTGCCTTTCCAAAATGATATGGGAATTAATTATACTACTTTCAAAAATAAAATATTTGACCCAAAAAAATAATAACATAGTAGGATCCGCTGCCATGTAGTAAAGAAAAATTCATAAATAAATTAATTTATTATATTAGAGAAATTTTGGTAATATTTTAGAAGAAATAAGATTTTAAATTGGATTCTTACATTTTGATAAGATTCATGACCCCAAATGATAAGAATGAGGCATTTTATAGGTTTTACTAATGAGTAATACCCACCGAATTAGAGCAACTAATGTTCAATATTATTACCGGCGACACTCAAAAATCATTTGATTGAACACTACAAGATTTATTGCACCTGAGAGTCGTTGTCTCTCATAACAGTCAATCTTCATATTGCCCTCGGGTCGTAACAATTGATTTGAATAGAGCTTCAAATTGTTAAGAAATAATTTAGTCATTTATAAAGCGTTACAAACCATTCAATAATTGATCTTGCACATACCAAGTTAAATAGCAATCAAAGCTTTATCAAATGTAGAGGGAAGATCGTTGAGCCTACTGAACCCATGGTTGATAGAAAAATTTGAGGTCACCCTCGAAGCTATGCCCTGATAAACTTTTATTGCCCTTAAATTCTTGCCTATCCGCTTTTACTCCTTAATGAGTTACTATTATCAATGAGTTGTTGTCGTTAACACGTTTTTATCAAAGAATTGGGTCAAGTAGGTTAGTCCAATCATTTGAGCACTAACAACTAGTAAGAGAAAGCGATTTTTTAGAAAGATATGATGGAGTAATTATATTACAGTATTTCTTTCAAAAAAATTATATTACTATATTGATTGGGGAAACAATAGCAAATGTATAGAAAAAGGTTTACTTGAAATTGAAAACATGACTATATTTGAAACAATGAAAAATGAAAAGGGAAATCTCTTTTTTTTCTTGAAACTTAAGTATAATATTAAATAAACTCATACGGATGTTCCTACATAGACTCGAACTCTTGACCTTTAAGGTCATGAAAATGTGCTTACCACTGCACCCCGAAGTGGTAGACAATAGAAAAATCTCTTATCCACAAGCAATGACACTAGGCATGGTCAAAATTTTCTTCTGCTGGAGTCTGTGTTTGGAAGACAGTTGGGGAAGTATCATGCCCTTTAATGAATAAATATCCAAAAATTGTCACATTTATCATATTATATTCATGTGATTAAAAAGATACGAATGATAGGATGATGCAATGCAACCGCCTACCAAGTCCACCCAAGCCCAGCCCATCATGAAGTACGTGAACTTTAAATACGCAATTAAGAGTCATTTATTGAGATTTTTTTTTGAAGTTTTCTTTTTATTTATTTATTTTGAGAAAATGATTTAAGTTTTTGTATTGCTGTTTTTGTCACATTGAGTTTTTTATTTTAAATTAAAAAACAGAATGTACGAAGGTTGAAGGTTAGAAGTTGTTTCCAATAAATATTAGCTTGTTAAATAAAATTGAGGGGGAAAAAAAGTTAAAAGAGTTGAGATAGATATGGAATTGGAATTGGAATTGGAATTGGAAGTGTTAAAAGATTGGGTAATTCTATCCAGAATTACCGTTTTACTCTTTATAACTTCGAAAATATATTTAATATATAAATTTTATTATAAATGATATTTCTTATAACCCCTGAAACTCATCTTCTCTACCACCACTGCCCCTCCACCATCTCCCTTGGACGGCCTCAAATCCGCCACAGCCCACCATATCTGCCGCCGGATTTAGATGGCAGCTGTATTTTGTTGATACAAATTTTTCCATTTATTCCACATGACCGCCGTTGACCGCCGTCCTCCACCATAGAGTCGACGCCTCTT
>AYJT01071993.1:0-11419 GCA_001278415.1 Ocimum tenuiflorum
GCCATGTAGGTAGAAATGGTGGGGTTTTGCTTAAGAAGCTCCTCCGTAAGGTGCATGTAGCGTTTGTTGACTTTGGAATTCTTGCCTGTTGAAAAATGTAAGAAATTTTGTTTTTCTCGGAAGAGAAATGTAAATGCATAATCTTTAGTATAATCTTTCCTGCACATATACCTCATCAACAATTAATAATTCATCATATTTTTGCATATATAGATATTCTTAATTGAAAAGAAAAATAATATTTTCTGATGACTGATTGAATGTCATTATTAGATATGTTCATTTCCTAATCACTTTTATGCCCCTAATATAAATCCTAATAACTATAATACGTAAAATAAGAAATGTGGACCATTGCATTATAAAGGGGGACGGTTGAGATCCGTACTTCCTTAACATTTAGATGTGAATTAACATATGATTGTATGTGTGTGTTTGTGTTTATTTAAATCAGGGTATGAGCCATGAGGGGAGTAAAAACCGAGCTTTAAATCTCTCTCACATTGTTTACTCATAGGTGTCACCACTAACTATCCCCAAATTGCATGCTTGATAGTAATTAAAACATTTCCATGCAAAATTATATTTGAAATAGAGTTTCCTTCCTCTTTATAAATAGATATGTGTGTGTCGTTATTCATGCGTGAACTTTTTGCCATATTAAACACGAAACTACATAATATATAAAATAAATATACATAATATCTAAACGCGATGTGCATCACGCACAGGAAAGTTTTACTATTACAGTATGTAGAATATATGAACTAAATATGTTATGGAAAGTGTGCTGAATTTCTCGATTAAAAGATAATTAGTAAATCAGAAAACCCACTACGCACAAAAGAAATAAAAATTAAGTTCATGTGAGATTTCGGGTGTAAAGAAAGGTAGGAAATTAATCTCACAGATGCGGTTGAATTTTTGTTTGAGCTCCGTCATATGTTGACTGTTTGTGATACGAAAGTAGTAATCAGGAAAAGAGCTCTGGCTGCGCAATTCAACGGCGTCGCAGAGCCGATCGCCAACACGGTGGCCGGACCCTCGGCCCGTTCACGCCGGCATATCTCCTCAACCCTCATTTTTTCTGCCGGAGAAGGTGTTTTTGCGCAGCGGTGTAGGTAGGCAATAGTAGAGCGTTGTGTAAAGATTGTATATTTGGTTGTTGCAAAAGTTTAAGGGTTTTGGGGCTATATATAGGATTTTTCAAATCCTTACCTCTAATGGTGCTCCACTTCCTACTTCGCAATCAATATATTAATTTTTATAATAATTATTATAAACTTAAAAATTATTTACAATATAATATACTCCAATTAGTATGTATGAATGAACATCTGATGTTTAAAAAATTACACAGTATTATTATGAATTAATCAACTAGAATAATACTATTAACTAAACATTAGATACTAAAAATTATTATATACCTAACTTGGTGGCATAAACCTTTCGTAGAACTTATATAATTAACCCAAATCTTAATAAATTAAAATTTTACAAAAAATTTAAATAAAAATTGTAAAATTTTGAAAATGAAGTAAATAGTGGAGTAGAGGATCTCAACCCATATATTAATCATTTTGATTCTATATATTGCATATATATGTATGATTAACGTGTAAGTTCGTTGATTTTAAAAAGAATTGTCCTTCAATTTCTTTTGTAATTGAAAAGTTATATATATATATATATATATATTGTATGTGTCGATGATCATTTATATTTGAAGTAGGTGTATGATTTTATTTATGCATAATTTTTTAATTTTGAACCCAATTATTCTTTAGTCTTACGCTTATATACTGATCCTAGTATTAACTATTCTTTTCATTATTTTTAATTTTTAATATTGCATACCGATAAGTTCAATCTCCATTTTATTTAAAAACAATCAGCGTCTCACTTTTGATGTCCCATGATCATGCATGCTACTAATTTAGAAAGACAGCTGAAGGAATTGCATAACTGTGACAAAAAAATATATGCTTTTTCAACCTGAAAGTGTAAAAAATTGTTAAAGATGAGAACAATATGCACAAGTATTAGAGAACCAAAATATAATAGAACTATATCATATGAGGCAAAAATGCAATTTGCTCCAAATATTATGTGAAAGATTGAGTAGAGCTTCTCATTCACAAGAAATAGTACGGTTGTCCACCATCTCGGAGTACAGTGGTAAGTACATTTTTCATGACTTTGAAGGTCAAAGTTCGAGTCTATGTGAGGACATCACGGTGAAAATTATTTAATATTGTACTCAACTTTAAAAAATGATACGGTTTGCATGAATCCTCAGCAATTGAAGTCTTATCCAAAGAAAAATGGTAAAGGGAAGAAAATCTTTGAGTTTATTTTTCTAGTCCTATCCTAAACTTCTTCTAATTGAAAATTTTCACACATGAATAATCTCACGACTGTCAAAAAGGGATAGTTAATATTATCTTGATGTTACATGAAATTAATGTTATAAAAATCGCCAAGCGCTTGAAGCGGTGCCTTGCGTCTAGGCAGGTTAGGCAGGGTCTAGGGAGCACTATGATAACACATGTTATTATTATTATTATTATTATTATTATTATAGAAGCATCATAATTAATTAATGTTTAGGAAATAACATGAGTGTATAACTAAAATTATTTTAAATGAATCCATATAAATAACAATGACAAAAATTCATAATCACGAGTCATAATTGGTATAAATTTATTATTAATTCACTATAAATACAAATTATAAACTTAGAACCAAAAAACAAAAAAAAAAAACATGATCCCCACACTTAAAACTTTTCTATTGGAATTATAATCTATAAAATGTTTGTAATTCAAATTTTAAGTCAATTCTGATTTGAGCTCAAATTAACAAAAATATAATAAATTTGAACACTATATAATTAATCGACATTATTTTAATAAAGTACGATGCATGTACATTAATAAAATCTAAAAAATTAAAATTTACATAAATTTGATTCTTGACCTACAAAATTAGAAAAAAAAAAGTTGTAAAGGAGACAAAAAATAAAAAAGAGAATTCATACATTACATATTTATATTACATCAAAAGAGAAAAGAATAATGCAGAACGACAAAAATGATTGATCTCTCGATCTCTCGGGTCATGCTCGACTACTTAGGGTTATTACATCATCAATACCGGCAACTTTCCCGGTAAAACTTATAATTGCAACATCTTTTACTACGAATGTCCTATTGGAATTCTAAAACCACTTCTGGAATCTTCTCATCATAATCTATCATTTTAAATCATAATATGTGCAATTTAAGCATGTTACTCAGACTAATTAATCGTTCATTATAGACCAGTTAGTATAACAATTATAATTAATGGAAATAAAATATGGGGTGTTACAGACCCACAGATCGAGGATGTTAATTTTTTGAACACCCGTGGGTGTAGCGGGAGTTTCCGTCAGCAGCAGAGTGGTAATCAGTACTACCAACCAAATCACCAGCATCCGAATGTGTCCTACCAAAATCCAAATAATGCACTACTCCCACCTCCAGATTTTAAAGTGGCCAATGACGAGATCATATAGCCGAAAAAGCCGAGTATGGATGAGATGCTCATAGTATTTATGGGCAAGACTGAGCAGTACATGAAGGAGTCTCAGACACGAATTGAGAAACTTGAGAATACAATGGGGACCATGGGGACTCAGATGAAGATGCTCGAGAAGCAAGTGGGGCAGATGGCTACAATCATAGGGAGTCAACATCAGTTAGGGAAATTTCCAAGTAATACTGTGGTGAATCCAAAGGAACAGTGCAAGGCCATTTATTAGAGAAGTGGCACATCTTACGAGAGCCATAAGATGCAAGTTGATGAGGAGCCCGAGAAAAAATAGAAGAACGATAGGGCTGAAATATCAAAGAAAAAAGAGAAAGTAGTAGATGAGTCTGCTAGATCAGCACCACCAGCGCTTACAGTTCTTATTTCTTTCCCCCGGCGACTCCAGAAGAAGTCATTTTATGAGCAGTTCGCTGGATTTCTTGACATCTTCAAGAAAGTCAGCATTAATATCCCCCTTATAGAAGCTTTGTAATATATGCCCAATTATGTGAGGTTTCTCAAGGATGTCATTTCAAAGAAGTGAAAGATTGCTGATTTTGAGATGGTGAACCTAACTAAGGAGTGCAGTGCAATTATTTAGAAAAAACTTTTGGCAAAGCTCAAGGCACTAGGCAGTTTCACCATCACATGTAGCATCAGAAAGGAACATACTAAAAGAGCTCTATGTGACTTGGGTGTTAGTATCATCCTAATGCCCCTCTCTATTTTCAAAAGATTGGGAATTGGCACCATCCAACCCACCACCATGGCACTACAGATGGCATATCGTTAAGTGACTTATCCTCAGGGGATTGTGGAGGATGTCTTGGTAAAGGTTGAGAAATTTATCTTCCCGGTGGATTTTGTGGTGTTGGACATGGAAGAGGACAGCGATGTGCCACTGATTCTGGGAAGGTCGTTCCTAGCTACCGGTCGTGCACCGATAGATGTCGCCTCAGGGGAGCTTACGCTGAGGGTCCATGATAAGAGTGCGACATTTTCCATCTACCGACCTCTAAAGTCTCACGACGATGAGGGGTCAAAGAAAACAGAGGAGTACAAGGTGATGAATATGGTAGAGCAAACCAAGGAGTCGGTTGAGGACTTTTAGGTGCATATGGAGCAAAACAAATTTTTCCCTGATCATTATACACAAAAGAGAGACTTTTGAGAGGGGGATCGAGTGTTTTTCTTTGCTTCTAGGTTGAGGCTTTTTCCTAGGAAGTCACAATCCAGATAGTTCAGCCCCTTCCAGATCAAAAAAGTGCTACTGAATGGAACTTTTGAGCTTTTGGGAGCAGATGGTAACACAATTTTGGTGGATAGATGCAGTATCAAGCCATACCTGCAATCTCAGCTTGAGGAAACGGCGATGGTTGTCACTCTTCACAATCCTTAAGCCCTATCCTTGTGAGCATGCATAAAATGGTCTGTAAGTTTTCTTTGTTTATCTTTGCTTTTGAGTGTTTATCTTAATTTGCTTTTGAGTTATCTTTTGTTCCTATCCTTGTGTTTTGAGTGTTTAGGATCGAGTAGGTTATTCATTTTTGCTTTCGATTGGAGTCTTATTTTGGAGTCATGGTCGGTGTAGGAATTGTTGCAAGTCTAAGCATGATGGAATTTGATATGAAATGAATATAGATTTTCAAAAGTGATGAGCTAGTGATGAAAAATAAAACTTGTTCTTATTTTGATAACAAAAAAAAATATGTATCTTTGCTGATTGATGATGAGTTTTCGTGCTTTAGGATTTTATTAGTTGGACAATAATAGCCTATGAGATTTTGAGCTTTCACTACCAGCATTATACAGTAAATGTTTCTTCCGTGCGGAAATAATCATGACTTATTTTGCATACTTCTAAAACTTGATTGTTGTTTTCAATGAGGTTGCATCATTGACATAGCACTCTAAAATGATCACAGGCCATCTGTTTGAAATCATCCTCTTTTATATGTTGTCCTTTGCTACCTCCTTTGAGCCTTATTGTTTTCTTTCCTTGTCTATGAGATAAAGAACACATTTGGTTCCCACATGTCTTGAGATTGGTGGTATTGGGATTGGATAATAGATGAATGAGTGGTGTGATGGAGAGATGGATGGAGAGATAGTGTGTAATTTGAACGGTTGTATCGTGGAAAAAATAAAGTGTACAGAAGTTTGGGAAAAAAAAAGTTTAGAAAATGTTGAAAAAAAAAAGAAAAAAGAGAAAAATAAAAAAAAAGGGTGGAAGATTGATATTGAACCATACTGAGGAACTAGTATTGATGGAAAAGGGAGTGAAAGGTATTGAGGGAATTCTCGATTGATTTAGTCACTTAGCCAAAATAATCCAACCCTAGCCAAAGAGCCTACATTACAACCCCTGCTTAAAGTCTTTTGTGATAGGTTTTGTGTTAATATTTTTAAGCAGTGGAGATGGTAGACAACTTGTAAGTCTATTGTAAGTTGCTCTACTTGCACGATTCGAGTGTATACACCACCCCATTCTTAGGTGAGTTGAGCGAAAATACACATAGAGAGCATCCTAATTGTCCAGGTTATAAAGTACTTTTGTACTTACACTTCTTGTCTCATTGACATGCTTAAAAATTGTGTTTTCTTTTTTTGAAGCGCATCATCATTTCTAAAATCTATGTTTGTTTTCTACTAATATATTTTATTGCGCGAGGACAACCAATGGTTCAAGTTTGAGAAGTTGACAAACACCAATTTTTTCATATTTGGATATGGATGTTGTGTTAATATTTATTATGAAATTGTGAGTTTATGCTCTTAAAGTGGTATATTTTGGTATAAGTGAGGTTTTGATATGTTTGTTAAGCTTCTGAAGGAAAAATGAGTGAAAACATACAATAAACAAGCTTTTGCAGTAAGGTGTTGAGATATGGATCCATTTAAATAGGTCAAGCTCTCAATATACTTAGAATTTGCCTATTAATGCATATGGTTGGAAAGATCTTTGAATTAGCTTTCCAACGCAACTTGAATAACTCCATTCCGAGTCCGGACGTGAAAGTTAGAGCCAAAACTGTAAAGTTACTCAGCATGTGGATAGAGGCTGCGCACGGACCGTGAGCCAAGCCTTGTTGCGCATACGGCGTGTGTTGGCGATTTAAGACAAAAACTAGGCACGGCCCGTGCATGGGACCTTCCCTGGCGCACGGCCCGTGCGTCTGACCGAAATTTCTCTCGATTTTGGGCCCGTTTTGATGAGTTCGAACAATGGGTATAAAAGGAGAGTCCAAGAACGTGACAAGGGTTAGAAATTTTGGGATTTACACCCAGATTCGAAAGAGACGAAGCAGGAGAGAGATCTCGGAGTCTAAGCAAAGCATAACAGAGTCACCTCTTGATCTTCTAGTTTATTCTTCAACGATGAACTCTATTGTTATTGTTCTAGTTTTCGTTTTTACGATGTCAGGCTAAAACTCTTGTATTCTAGGGTTAAAGAGTTGATAAATTTGATTTCTGACATGTGACTTGGGTTTTGGCAATTTAATTCAGTTTCGTTTTTTTTTTATTCCCGTACTTATTACTTGATTGATTGTATGATCACCAATCTGTCATTATTTTACATAATAATTCAACATTCGAGAAAAGAGAATTGTTATGCAATTAGGAATAAGAAACATAGTAATTTGATGTTCGAGAGAAAAAGAGAATTCTTGTGATCTTTCAGAATCATGTGATCTTTCTGCAGTACATGTTAGTGATTAGATAGAGATATCGGTCTTGACTTATAATCTGCGGTTTACTTGCTTCGAGATAAGACTTAAACTAACTTGGTGTCTGTTTTAAATGAATTGAATAATCTATTTTGTCTGCCTGTTACAGTTATAAATTGAACCCATTGAAATCTGGTTCTAGAACATGTTTGCTCATTCTGGATTTTAATTCTCTATTTGTAATTTAATCTTCCTCTTAGTATAAATAACCATCTTTATATTCGATAGTTTAAACAATAACGAAGAGAATTTATGATAATTAATCTGATTTGTTTGTACAGTCCTTGTGAGATTTGACCTTGCTCGCTACTGTATACAATTACACCGTACACTTGCGGGTAGTTAAATATTTTAGCAGTCACTTTGTTATCAAAATTCAAATTTTTAGTCTCATTTGACACAATCCATCTCATTTTGGTTTCTTTGATTTACTTAGTCCCAAGTAAAAAAAAAAAGTTAAAATTTTTCGATTACAAAATTAATGGATTGCTAATGCAAATCACATACTTATTTGCTCATTTTATCTTATCATGACCTATAATGTTGTAAATAACTAAAAGTGTAAAAATATTTTGATGACATTCTGATAGAAAAAAAAATATGAGACTAAAAGTAAATTTATTGGAATCAAAATAAAATAAAATTACTGAAAATGTAATCTACTCATATAACAAAATTTTGCATTATATCTGAGGGGATTCCTCGGTTTGGGCCGGAGAAGCAATGTAACTCGGTCATTATCAAATGAAACAACCTTGCCTAGTGTATTTATATTTATGAGGAGTCCCACTGCTTACAACGTTAATGTGGGAGCTCGCGTCATGGCCGATAAACCACTTTTTTATTACCAGACTCGATGGGATCTCGAAGTTGCTTTAAGAGATGAAAAAGAAGCGTCTCACGAGATTATAGGAAGAGAGCGGTTAAGAAAATGGGGCTATACTATGTTGGGAAATTTTGAAGAATGTTGAAAATGAGAGTGAGGCTATAAGAATATAATAGACAATGTAGCTATAAAGAAAAGAAAAATGGAGCTTATAAATGATCACAAATCATAGTCAATTACAAGTATAAAATACATAGAAAAAAAAACATTCAATATGATAAAATGCCATTTCAGAATATCAGTTGCAAGATAAAGAAAAAACACGAAAACAAGTCTAAAAATGGAAAAAGAGGCAAACAAAGATGAGATATGATAAACAAGGAGTATGTGATGTGAGCAGAGTTGATGCCTGTCTAGCGGTATGAATCGGGGCGCTTAGGTTTGCTTTGAACAACAGCCTCGATCTTCTCCAGAACATCAGGCGTCAGCAAAGGAATAACATTCACTGCCTTCATGTTCTCTTGTATCTGAAATATAAGAAATAAGAATGAATTTGAGTTATAGGATTAACATATCTACCAGCTTTTCACTTTGAATGATATATCTATCTATATCTGGATCACCTACGAAATAAGAATGAATTTGAGTCATAGGATCAATAAGATCTACTGTTGTATTTTCTGTTTTTAGTTTTTTATGCTTGTCTTTTTGTAAGTGACGGTTACTTTCAAGCCATCATTTATAAAATAAACTAACAACTTATTTTTTTTTAACTTAAATACAATATTAAATAAACCCACGCGGATGTCCCCACATAGACTCGAACCCGTAACCTTTAAGGGCAAGGAAAATGTGCTTACCACTGCACACCAAGGTGGTAGACATAACTTATTTGATCTCATAGCTTGTTCGTCCCTATCTTCTATGTGAGAATTATTCTTATACGATCTGAAGGGGTGGAGATACGGTGCTAAAGCACTCCTTAGGTGATAGATAATAATGGATCAAATACGGAAAGTGATAATATATAAAGCAGCCCGTTGGTGGTATCTTTTCCATATACAAATATGCTAGGACCAAGGAAGGAGGTAAAAAGTACAACGGAAAGTATTCATTCCTCTCCTCTCCAAAAACTGTGTTCTATTTGAAAGGGCTAATCATCAGTTATATCCCAAACGCACCGGCTTTTGTTTACTTATTTGAAAGAGGCAACCAAAAGTGTGCCTTGACTAAGAGGCAGTAACATGTAGCTTTTATCAACCGCTGGGAATAATTATTAGATGTTTCAGCATCTTTAGGGTGCTATTTGAAAAGACAAAAACTTAGAATTCAAAGTTTCCAATTATTTCTGTAATACAGTCTCAGCATAATTTGGTATCAACGTGATTTCAATTGCCACACGATTTAATAATGTAGGAAATGCTACATTCATTCAACTCAACAGGAATAATTCAACCATTATCCATTAATCCTTAGAATTGATTGGAAACAAGTATTGATCAAGATAATATATTGTTGAGTGCTGACGACATGATTAATTAAAACTAATAATATTGTCAAGAATATACGATAATGATATTCATATTACCAACAAAACTAAAGATAGATATAGGACGTCCTCACAATCAAATACAAGTTGCATCAAAACCCTAAAGAATATGTTGACATATATCTAGTTTTAAGGTCAAAGCAAAATTTGTCATGTTTTAAAGGTCAAACTGAAATCATGCAGAAAGCACGAAAACAGAATTGCAGTCCCCAACAATTTGGGAAACTCAGGGTTAAGATTACCATGACCAGAGTCCGAAGTGAAAACACACTAGCATGGGCAAGTTTACAAATGAAGGAAATGAAGCATACAATTCAAGTATAGAGCAAAAAAGTGAAAGCAAATAAGCAATAGGGCATTATATTGACCTGGGCCTCCTTGGTTGCACCCGTGATAACTGACGAGACATTGGGATTTGAGGCACACCATGCAATTGCAAGCTGAGACAAAGGCACGCCAAGCTCATCTGCAATTGGTTTTAAGCCATTTACTTTCCTCAGCACATCATCTACCAAGGATCTGCTCGCAAGATTCTGCATAAATTGCCACAAATAATATGGATGAGAAGAGCAAGATGAGGAATACCAACAAACATAGGAGGCTGTAGCAAAAGTGTAAGAGTAACATAAATCCTGACAACATTATAAACTTTCCCACAAATTATAGAACCAGAGTGATACACAAAAATCTCCATGGTTACTCCCATGCATGAATATAGAAAAAGGATTAATTCATATTTGATGTAAATCCATTTAATCGATAATTGTCTAGTAGCTTCGCTAATTGTATATAAATTTATCCTTTGATGAACGATATTGCAAACACTTTCTATATGCTCTTAGCTCTACAGAGACTACCCATTAAGATGTAAAATGGTAAGGGGGAATCAAATATGCCCAAACGGATCTCAATATGCTCTCTTGTCAAGTTCAATTATACTATGTTCCTCAGTCCTCAATACAAATAATATTTTTTAAACATTTCAAGAAGACTATCCAACCGTAAATCTTATGTGAATTTTATACAGCAGCAAGAAATTATGATCAACACAGCAAAAACATAAAAAGAAAGCCTTCATGGAGATAGAAACTACAAGAACTTGCAACAGTGACATCAGCATAGAGACTTGCAATTAAACTGTGAATAAAAATTTGTTTAAAACTTCAAGCTGCGATTTTTTTCCTTACCTTATAATTTTCCAAGGCAAATCTACTATCAGCAGGAACATTTCCTGAATTATACTTTCCGGTAAGAACTCCAGACGCGAGAGGACTCCACGTTGTGAGGCCAATACCGTAATTAGTATACAAAGGAAGATACTCTGACTCTACCTGTAAATTTAAATACAAAGACTAATCTCAGAACACTTGATCCACAGAATCACATAAAAATAGGATAAAAATCATATCAAAAACGTAACCACAAGAAACTAAACTCCATCTCTCACAAAGTTCCACCGCCCCCAACTCACAAAACTTAGAACAGATCTTAAACATAACAGATCTTTTATCTATCAAATAGGCAAAAGCGAACTGGAACTTAACGATTAATACTAGTGATCTTTTCAACTGAATCGATGAAAAACAGAAACGATCACACACAGTCATCAAAAATTACTGCAACAATCAATCCAGATCTAAAAAAATCACCTTATGCCTGGAGAAAAGATTATACTCCGGCTGCTCAACAATTGGGCCGATAAGATCCAGCCTCTCCGCGACGCCCCACGCCTCCGTA
>AYJT01072012.1:0-21749 GCA_001278415.1 Ocimum tenuiflorum
GAATACAACTTCTAAAATAACCAGAAACATAGACATTTTTGGTCGAGCAATACTAATATTCACGTCCGCAGCACTTGAGAAACATAATCTTTTAATTTTCATAAGACAATAGGTACTCGCATATCAGCATTCTGATAAATTTGGCATATTCTCTATACATTTGATCTTTCAAAATTTTAAAGTAAAACTTGATGCAAAAATAGGATTCTCACCTGTGGCTGCTAGTCAACATGTCAATGAGGCGATCAGGACGTTCCTTATGTCTGTTGGCATATACATTAATAGCTGCTCCCAAGACCTGTAAAACAGATAAAATATTCCATTATATTTGTGTGTATCATAATTCACAAGTGATATCATGTCGTGTGACAGAAACTAAAGCAAAAATGCCAATTATAACTTCATAACTAGCACCATCATGAAGCTATAATCCATCCAGATCAATTCCAGAGGTTTATCATCAAAAATGGAAAAAGGAAGCATGCCAGATAAGTAGATAGAAAATATCCCTTATATAACAAAGGAGCACATAGTGATTTCGAAACAGACCAAATTGCCAATTTGGACAGGTTTAACCATGACTGGTCATACGGCTAATTTGGCTGTATTTATTTCTGGGTTTTCAATTGACTCTGAAAATGTTACCATGATATAGAAACCACCACCTCCCCAGCAAAATGCAAAGACTTTATTGGGATCTCAGACCTACTTCCACTAAATTTACCAATTACCATCATTGTTAGCACCACGAATCCTACATCATTACATGGTGCATCCTGCTCTTTGTGCAAAACATCTTACGTAGTTCGTAGACCAAATACTTTCATAGGCCATGAGTTGCCTATGAGTTGGCAATAAGATTGGCTTTATGTATCTTTAAGTTATCTGGCATGTTTATCTGTATATTAGATGTGAATTATGTTCCTGTGCAAACTTGAAAGTATCAGCACTTCGTACTTCTGAGGTCTCACGTTTACAATATTATAAACTGACACAATTATCATTTTATTCCCTAAATACCTGAGTACCCCAACAGCATTAACCATCTTCTACACAGGGAAAAAACTAGCTTTTGAGAAATATTAGTATAGTGATAATACCTGATCCCAATCCTCCTCATCTATTGTACCCTTAATGTTTCTGAAAAACTCGGTCAATTGACCCCCTTTTTTCCTTTCAGCAAGTGATGCAGCAACTCCAGCATATATGTCAACAGCTGGGATGGCATCAGCAGAAATTGTGTTAATCTTCACAAAATTTAATAAATTTAACCTTGTACAGAGGAAGTTACACTCGACATGAATGGCTGTTACCTGGAAGATTGAATTCATAAATTACTTGGAACGCCAAATCAAAATTTTTCTCAGCAAGAGTTTCCGCAATTTCACATCTTCTCCTGCATTTGAAATTTAATCAATCAAATTAGCTAAGAAATATGATCAAATTTAGGCCATGAAGGATGACTATGTCTCGAGACTAATCAAAATTAAATTGAGTTTCAGAATACAAGGGGAGAGATGCCTTCATTATTCTTATTTTTCATTCTACCCATGAATAGTAGGAGATCAAAGTTTACTGAGTTCACGACAAGACACGGGAGAAAATGAGAAAAATGATTGACGACAAATAAAGATGGTGTAGAACCTGAATGTCTCCAGGTCATTCGGATTTCCAAACAGAGAGTATTTCCATTGAGGTCCCTCAGCATCATTTAAGCTTCTCACAACATCAATCTACAATCAAGCATTTCACAAATGTAAAGAAAAGTTGAAATTTTAAGATTCATGCAAAGATTTCAATATTTAATTAATCACAAAATATTAGTCAATATATCTAGAAAGTAGAATCCAACACCAGATAATCAAACGTTGTTAAGGAAAACCTTGATAGATATGTTCCCAATGAGATCATTTAAATAGTGCAGGGTTTTATTTTGAGATGAAATACCAATGATTTGAAACAAATGAATGTAGACTCTCTTGGGTCTAAAATCAATATTTGAAATCACTCATTTGAACTCAAGGATCTACGCAATTAAATTAAAATCAATAAGTCACAAATTCGGAGTTCTGCAGTAAATAACATACAAAACATAATTTATGTGGACTTTTATACCACACAAATATAGGTAATTAGATAAAAATTATTAAACTTGAACAGAAAGCAGAAAAGGATTTCAATATCTAAATAGACAGATGAAAAAATGACAATGAGTGTTGTGTGTATGCACAGGTTCTGTTGCTTCAAATATTAAACATTCATTGATTTGAGCTTTTCAATAATAAGAAAGTGCATTTCAAGTCCATTACCCAAAAATACACACGCGCATGCGCCCTTATACACACTAAACTGCGACTTCATGAGGAATCATATCATAATTTAAGGCCTGAAAGATGTAAGGCAGTGAAAATTATAAATTCATAAACAAGAAAATTATATAACACTATTGTTTTCCAAAAGATCAACCGGGGACCACAATTCCAGAACATATGCATATGGTTGTTATTCTTTGAAAAAGGAACTGACATTCCTTTCCAGAGCAAGTCAAGCCGCCAGCTAATAAATTCCACATTCATTGCATAAATGTACCTGAATGGCAACACGAGCGGAAAACTTGACCAGACCTTCTTCAGTTAGCTTCTCTGAAGCAGTTTTACCACGAATGCCTTTGGTGACAAGTTTTGTAGAATCTCCTAATTTAGATCTTGCTGACAGCCCTTCTTCAAAATGCATCTGCACCAAAAATGAATTGAGATTATAACATCAGTCATCAGATTGCACCATTATGCAATCAGGCTTATCCTAGTATTACTCGTGAAATAGAATAATGCTTTTAGGTGCTCAAACAGTCAGATGGAACAGAATCATGCAGGGCAAATAGTTTGTTCATTTGATTTAACTGATATTTTTACGAAATTGTTATGAAATTTGACAAGAACCACAACTCAACAATCTTCCCCACAGAGACTGAATTATAATCTTGTGGGAATTGGCAATATCATTACTAATATAATTTAATGTCCCACATGAGTGGATGATGAAGGTTCATGAAGTTTATATATTGTTACATATTTATATTTCGTTCAGTGCACTACTGCACTCTTGTATCAACTTAGGCTAAACATTTTGGCAAAGCAAGGATGAATGCCAAATAGTTACCAGTGGAGCCTATTATACCATCTTATTGCGAAGGCTTCCACCTCATAGATCTGGGGCATTTTGAGGACTCTCTAGATTACAGCTTTTACAAGTTCAAAATCATATAGGGTATGCATCAGACCTTAGAACCACATCACATCTTAGAAATGTTTATAACTGGCCATCACAAAATTTACCATTTACATACAGAAGATTAAAGCTCAACTAAATTGATATATCTCTCATATTGTTTGACAAAGTTGATGTCTCTCTCTTTTACCACAGGTATCATAAGAAAAGGTCGAGTATTTTAGTGCAAATGTTTGTTATATTAGCTTGGCTCTATCCGAAGTCAAATTCACTTACACAGAACTGAAACTCCTAAAACATGTTGCAGGTTCATAAATTCCATAAGCAAAATCTTCTAATGCATATTATTAGGCTGATTCGCTCTCTTTAGTCTTCACACTCCATTTTGCACAGTAACTTCAAATTTTGTATAAGATACAGAAGTAGAAAGAAATTCCAATCTTGAATGTTAAACAAAGTTGTGTCCCTAAAATTTTATCTATCTGAAGCATGTACAAAACAAATGACAAGGAATACCCATGTATCACTCACCTTTGAGTTCTCTAAGTGCTTTATAGCTTCCTCTTGAGAAGCAGAGTTCATGAATAACTGAATACAACATAGTCCAGCAGCTACATGGTCCTTCTTGATCACCTACACCATCAATATTCACAAATACTAAGTGATAATTTATGCACAAAATCACAATTATTACTAACATGTATCAAGTATTGTCCAAACAATAAGAAAATAAGAGTTCTTTTTTTTCTTTAAAGAAAAAGCAAAAGAGTTAAGAAAAGGAGATTTCACTCCACCACGTATAGTCCATTGAAGCCATTGTGAAGTGTGGGATAGAATAAGGTTCAGAGTTACTTGGTGGCCTCAAATCATGAAGATTTCAAGGCCTTTTCTGTTTCAGATATTGCTAGAGATTGAATTTGTAGGCTTATATCCACACAGAATGAGTTCACTTTTTAGGGGACTGCTCATCCCTCTGTAATGACTTGACTCATTGACTCAGTATAGGTCCCAAACATCCTAGGAATATATTACTTCTAATTTTTTGGTAATGTGATTGAATTCAATAAGAATTGAAAGTGAGGCAAACAATAAACAAGGAAGTGCATCTACCTGGAACATGTATAAATAATTGAAATGCTTATGAGTTTCACAGTAGAGACAAATGCGTGAAACTGCAGCAGCAGTGTGCTGGTTCACCAACTGATCCTGTGTCATTGCAGTCCTTGATGAGATCACTTCCGCCAGGACAGGCATGGCACCATAACCAACGCAGAGATCACATAAATCATCAATTGTCCCATAATCAGTTGCTAAAGGATCAGGTCTTTGAGGGGAAGAAGTTGAAGTAACCACTCCCATAGCAGATGGCTGTGATGGATTCGGCACAGAGTTGGCAGGGAAAAATAAGAGGCAAGCCTCTTTATATCGCCCTTGCCTAAACATAAAGCTCAGCAAATGCTGCCGAGCATACTGCAATATGAAATAACATGTTATGGCTTAATAGTATTAGTAATGCATGGTCAAATGGATAACTGCAATTAAGCTGGTAGAGCTAGTAGGTTGATAATGGAGTGGAAAGTGATGTTAAAATAATGATTGTCCCTTTGATCACAATTACTATGCCCAGCGCATAATTCGAAAAAGTAAATGATGATAGATTAGATCACACAGGGGTCCCTTGGCTTCAATGAGACCCAGAAACTTTGCCGCTAATCTTAATAACTGGAATCCTAATCCTAGTAAATTACAATATCACGTTTAAATGATAACCACCACACTGGCCTAGCGTCAGTCCAGTACAAGACTGGACCAAAAGAAATCTTGATTAAATAAAACTAGATATTTAAATAAAACATCATAAAATATTCGTAACAGTTAACTTACAAATAGGAACAGGAAAGACAAAAGGAACGGAAGTGTTGTGGCACTGGGCAATGATGTTAGCAGATAGCATAACACAGAGCAGACAAACAGATGTAGAAATTGCCAGTGCACTAAAACATATGGATAAAAAAGATTGTTATGGAGAAAATTTTCAATCAGCTGAATCCCACAAATCATAGCATTAACATAATGAATAAGCCATTCAGTATCGTGGAAAAGGTGCATAAAAACTAAGTGCAGATATCCTGGACTGCAAATGACGTGGTTTATGACCAATCAAGACATGCAAAAGAAAATTATCAAAACTTTAACTCATAAACCCACTAAAATTATTTTAGAGCAAGAATATAAATAGCACACTTTCAAAAACAGAAAGCCAAGTCAGAAGAATATGCACACGTACTTCTTGCAGATAGTTTACACATTCAAGGTATCTAATATTGTCGAGGTTGCTTTTTGGTCCCTCTTCAAGATCTGGACTGCGAGCAGAATTATCCTTTGCAGCTTCCTGGAACCTCCTAGATCGCTCTGAACGTGGGAAAGTTGAAGGCATGTACAGGACATTGAGGTAGGAATCAGCGGAAAGAGGATCATCTAAGACCGCTGGTGCACTTTTGGCCAAATGTTCATACCTATATCATATTGTGATGGACACCAGAAAATTCTTATATCATCGACAAAGGAAAGTTAAATTGGGTTGAAATAACAGCAATATCTCACAGATGCTTTTAAACTGAATCAGATTCCAGCTAACATTGTACATCCGATGACTTAAAACATATCAACTCTCTAAATCTATGTAGAAGCATACCCTAGAGATACATAAAATGGCTTATACGGATTCTGGATGAATTTTTATTCACCATGCCATTTCAAGGGTATGTCAATATTGACTAAGTAAGCTTAGTTCCTAAAATTAGGTAAATATTGGCTAAGAGTCTAAGGTCGTGAAAAAATAAACAAGAGATACGTGTTAAATCATTGTAAAGGGACTGATGCAAGACAAAATATTTTTTTATATTTGCTGCTGAACTGCTAATTGCCTTGGAGCTTGACGTTTCATTTGCAACTTGAATTCCCTCCATCTCACAATCAATCCAGTTTGTTAGAGTTTATGAATATACAAGTTAGAGATTGTATAGGTTTTATTTATCTTGATTTACTTCATCATGATAGATTTCCTATTCGTGTAAATGTGTACTACCTAGTAGACGAATAATTCAATTCATTCCATAATAAATGTCTTCTATATGTTATTTACATGGTATTTAGCACCCTATTATTGGGTTTGCTAATTCTTAAAGTTTGAGAGATTTGAGGGTTCACTAAATTTTCTTGCCAGTTCAGTCGTCGACACTGCTAGCACAGGGAGGTGGCGGCCTCTGAACAACTTTTGACCAAACTCCGACCATCAGAATCTGCACATCTGAGATACATGCGCCGACATAGTATTTTGTAGCCAGATTGATTTTCATAAAAGCCCTTAATGGTACTAGGATATGTTATCTTTGTAACAAGATAGGTGTGAGTAACAACCATGCTCCAGCTTGAAGAGGGGTCTTTAAGTGTTCATGTACATACAAGTTAGAGATAGTATAGGGTTTATTTTCCTTGATTTACTTTGCTAGAATAAATTTCCTTCTCATGTATAAATATGCGTACTACCCAGTAGACGAATACCAGTCGATTCATTCCACAGTACATGTCTTTTACATGTTATTTTTATGCAATTCAAATGAGTTAGGGGATCAATACTGCGCAGGTACCACATTATCGAATGAAGTTGATTTCTTCAAATGTAAAGATCATAAACAGCATCCCAAAACTTTCTTCTGGCTTATGATAAATAAGAACAAAAAATAATGGACAATAAGCGGTCTTACATGGATCGGACAGATGCAACATCAACTGGGGGGCCTCCTTCGATAGTATTTATGATCTCTAGGATCACTGGAGCAGAGTCTGCCTTGTACAACTGCAGAGCTTGCCTGTCCATTTTAAAAACTTACAAGCCAAGAAGATACAGCAAAAACATTTCCCTACTAACAAAAAACAAGAAAGGAAAGTTGCGACTGGAATGTCGAACAACATGAAGTCATTTGTGCTTATTCCCTCCCAAAACACACATACACATCTACTTTTCGACTTACTTGAATTTCACACGAGCTTGAGCATAGTGCTCCATCCGAATCAGGGCATGGCCCCATGCATTCCAAACAGGAAAGACATCAATCTGAAGGGTAAAATAAAATGTTCATTGTTGGGTGTTATTGGAGCAATAACCACATATGTCATATCTTATATTCATACCTTACACTTCTTGCAAGTATATACAGCCATACTATATCGCTCCTCTTGGACCAGCCGGTCCCTAAGATGAGCAGATGACTCTTTATCAGCAATATCATCAAGGGAAGCAGCTATGCCTGACCCCAAAAGACTTTGCAACAGTTCAGCACGTCCAAGCCATATATCAACTTGTGATAGTGCTTCTGAAAGTTCATCAGTCGATTGACTGCCCATACTAGAACTGCCAGCATCAGAAGATGCATCATCAGCGTCTCTGCTTTTCTCAGAATTACTAGACAAATCATTGGCCCCAGAAACTTTTCTGAGCTGGGATTTAGCAAAACTCAGGCCCTGCGAAATGCAGAATAAATATCAAAATAAAATCCCACATAATAGTTATTTCAGTTAAAAAGAATTTCCCAATTGGATACCTGCACAAATATTTCTGTTGCATGATATGCTCGGCCAATTGCTTCCATAGATGCACTTTCAGGTAGTTGGTGGGAGCTCAAAACAACTTTCATCTGATTCATGCACAAGTCCAAAGCACCTTTGCCAGATGCACTTTCATCTGAACATAGTGAAAGTAATGCCTAGGGGAAAGCAATACGGCAAATTTAGCAGTTGTTGAAAATGGAATGACAGCATGGTTCATTGTAAGCTGTGGAATAATACACATGAGAAGTAGAAACCACAACATAAAAATCTAGTTCAAATTAAATATTGGGGCAGATTTTGTGCAACACTACATCAGTTACTTGTGGGTGATAGCCAGTTAATAGCTCAAATTAAATATTAAGGCTGAGTGATTGTATTACTCATTGTTCAGTGGCTAGGTTAGATAGTAGTCAGATCTGTTCCATAATTATGTTTCCTAGAATATTAAACACTACCATGAACTATGAATATTTTCTCACTCGTATAGGAAAGCAATTAGTTTGATAGAAAGAATATTGGGCTACATGAATTTAGGTCGTCAGAATTCCTAGCAGGTGATATCACATTGACCTCAAACTACAACATACCCGTAAGATACTACATATGTCAAAAGAATTTTACAGGTTTCCCATTTTCAGCAAAGGAAAAATCATTTTTCCAGTCACGCTTTTCGACACATTGTCCATGTTGGAAAATATATGCTACAGTACCTTGAATAGAATAATGTCCGGAGCACTTTCAAATCGATGAGAAGAACGAACAGCTTCATCCTTTTGGGAGTCGCCTGTAAGCATCCACTCTGTAGCAATTGATGCAGAAGGAAGCCTTTCTTGCCCATCTGTGGAGAATACTGAAACACGGTCTTCCTGAATACCAGCCATTGCTTCCAAAGCAACTTTTTCAGATTGTGTTACACCAGGGATCTTTCTCTTCCTTTGGGTATCCTTCAATGCACCCTTATCTCCTGTGTTGCGAGGAGTCCAGGAAAATGCTCTTCGGGCCTCTTTTTGCAAATTACTCAGGCTGTTACTGAATGATGACCGTGTTGGTGTGGTCACCTTCGATCTCTGCTTTGGTCTTGAACCAGATACCGAAATTCTGGAATCCCTGGCAGGGGAACTCATGCTAATAGCAATAGCTTTGGCAGCATATGCAAGTATCATATTATTGTCTCTCAACAGAGGAAACTCTTTAAGAATCTGCTAGCAGGTATACAACAAGTGGTTTATGAATGAGAGGCTATTTATTAAAGTTGTTAGCGCACAATATAGTGTACCTGAGAAGCAGACTGCAGTTGTTTCCGCATCAGCAGAACTTCTACAATCAAATGAGGGTGTTCGTGTAGAGACGAGCATCTTTGCTGCCACGGCAATGGCAAAGAAGCTAATACACGAAGACCTAAAGCCCATGCGTTTAGCCGGGAAACCTCAACTTCAGATAGATTTCCATGTCTCCTCTTTAGGAAGAAGTGGACCTTATTGAGAGCAAACACAGCTTTACTAACGAGAACTGAGCCAAAAATCAGATTTTTCAGATATCAACTTGAAAAATGGAAACAACTCTCTCAACATACAAGTAGCTGCTTCGATCTGAGATTGGGCAAGAGTTGCATTGCACTCATTGCAACAGGCAAAGCATCATCAGAGTCACGGAGAGAAGAGAGAAATCGAGAAGCTTCTGCAGGGCCTCCACCATTAACAGGGTCCGCATTGAGAAGCTTGACAAGTTGACGTCCTTGAAGTTCTCTACGAAGTTCAATAGAAAGTCCTGCACTTTCGGCCACTTCTAGAGCAGCTGATACTGCTCCTTTCTCAGCCAATCTAAGTGCAAGACCCTCGGGGTCTTCTTTACAATCTATCTCAACCTATTCAGCAAAAAAGTTGGATCGGAAAGAAAAATAATTAAGTCTACACTATATCTCCACAGAAAGATAATAAATTTTATATTTTATGGATTTTTTGTTCACTGGGTGCGATATAATGGAAGCAAATCACCTCTTGCCAGCTATTGTATCGATCATCTGCACATAAAATGTGTTTGTATCTGAAGAGGGCTTGTCGCCTCTGAACAACCTATTCATAAAGTATTAAGACCATAGTGTCAAATTTGATATTGTGTCCACCAAATAAAAGCTCACAATTATTAATGTAAGTTCCACTTCTTACAGGATCCGTTAAAAGCCAGTTCAATTACCTCAGTTTTAAGTGGATCACCATCAGTCAAATGGCAATTACACATGGTGAGAACATCTAATGCTGCTTCCAGCTCCCATTTGTGCATATACCTAAAAATAAAGAATATAGCATCCATAAATATGATGTAGCACAAAAGAATTCATACACATAAATACCAGAAAAGGGCATAACTACATGGTTGAATGCATCTTTATAAAAAAAACAATATTAAAAAGGCCAGAGAGCTGAACTAGTAGTCATACTTTAGAGCAAGTCTCGCTGCTAGTTGCTTATCCCTTAGGCGTAGACAATATTGCCAGGTGTTGCTCCAGATACGAAGCGATGAACTACTTTGACTTTGTTCTGGAAATATGTCATCCTCTCCACTTACAATCAGCATCTGAAGCAGCTGGTCTGAGGCCCCATTGCGCAAGAACCGGTCCGACAGAGCAAGGGCATCCACCAACTTTCCTTCTTCAATAAATCTGTGATGGCAAAAATACCAAAACCAGTGTGAATGGTTTTGCATTGCTCTAGAAGTGGTCGAGTAATATACAAAAAAGGCCCAAAACTCAGAGAAGTTGAGGGTTTCAGAGTGTGAAAGTTTAAAAAGAAGGTGACATAATGATTAATGTAGTACCTCTCTACAGCTTTTCCATAGGGCGTTTCGTTCTCCCAATCGAAAGAAAGAAAAACCGTATTATCCTGTGCAGAAGTTCCAGCCGTTGGAGATTCATGCCAGGTATCAGAAGTCACATTGCTTTGATCCATTACTTCAGGCAGTGGTAATGAAATGTTATTGCCAACAGCTGTATCATCACTTTCAGGTTCAGAGTCGCTATCACCTTCACGAAACCGCTTCACAGCAGTTTTGGGTTCTGCATTGTCTTTCGAATCATCTGTTCCATGTTCACCCATAACAGCAAACTCAGAAACTCGGTGAAGGTTACTCTGCATTTGTATCCAGCGATTCAAGGTTGGGAATCTGCTTATCAACATGAGAGGAACCATAGTAATTACCTTACAAAAATTATACAAGATGTTACTGAAAATTTTGATTGGACAGACCTCTCTGACTGATCAAGAGCAAATTCATAGAAGGACCGATCAACATCAGGACTCGGCAATAAGCCATCATTTAAGGAACTAGAGATTGCTGGATCACTGCCACAATACAGCACAGTACTTCCAAACACACATGCCAGAACAGCCCTGACAGGAGATAACTTGACAAGATGCTTCACTACATCCAGCTTAAGAGGATACAAAGGGACTCCAGGAGTGGCAGAAGAACGTGTGTAAAACTTTGGTTTAGCTTCTCGGGAAGGCGAGAGAAGCTTGCTTTCAGTATAACTTTTAGGGAGAGTGGGAATGACAGGAATGCAAGCCCAACCATTGCCAGCTCTCGGGGGGTAAACTGGAGGTACACATGCAGAAATTATTTCATGAACAAAGTCTGAATGCATTATTTCTGCTACCTTAGCGGCTGCATCAGTACTGCCTCTTTCAAATACCAAACGAGTTAATAGCTGCAAAAATGATTTAATCAGATAATTCAGATTGGACCAGTTGCACTACAAATTTTTCATTTTAGTTGTTGCAGAGTGTGGCCCTCCCTTTCTGCCATACAGAAGTAAATATTTTTCTATCTTATCACACAAGTTCCATGTATTCATAAAAATAAATGTTAATCAGAAACAATATCAAAGGATATACATAGTACTCAAGAAAGAAGTTCTTGAGATAGAGAAACAATATCGATATTCTAGTTACTCGAACAGAAAGGTAAAAGCAACACTAGTGAAACACATGCCATTTTATTGTATCAAAGGAACACAGTTTAAAACCAGAAAATATTGGTTGGATAACCTTGTTGAATAATTTAAGAAGCTCTTGAGATACAGAAACAACATCGATATTCTAGTTACTCGAACAGAAAGGTAAAGGCAACACTAGTGAAACACGTGCCATTTTATTGTATCGAAGAAACACAGTTTAAAACCAGAAAATATTGGTTGGATAAAATTGTTGAATAATTTATTATTCTCATTCATCTTCTAGGAGAAAAGAATCTGAGTTATTCTGCCCAAATACCACAGAGAACAAATCGAAATGACACTAATAAGTTAGCATAGTTTATACTTGAGCTTGCATAAAAAATGGCGCCAACTAACAAAAGAGATTTGGACTATTACATGCAACAAAGAACACAGTGATAAAAAGGGAGGAAAATAAATTACAGCAATTTCCTAGCTTTTACACATTTAATAGCATAAACTTCAGACACATAGGCACTAGAAATAAGAACAGAAAAAGAAACAGGTATGTGTTTTGTGTGATGCAACCAACTATGTCTCTGTCCTCTTTTATTAACTTCTCTCTCTTTCCAGAACAAAGATCAAAATTATTAACTAAAACTTCTGGTGACCACTGCAAACTAGATAGAATATCAGCATCATTTTTTTCACACAAGTGGAGAAAACATGGTTCCCGAGGTACAAAGAAGACAAAAATATAACAAAAAGAGGATAAAGAAATTTTACATCTTTGGGCCACTCATATACGACCGAAAAATAGTTGAAGTCATGAGTGGTATCCGTCCCATCAACAATGTCACCAATTGTGGCAATGTGGAGAATGAACTGAGAAAGGTAGGTTGTGCTCTTGGAACCAAAAGGGCCAAATAATCTTTTTTCTGAATTTTTGACATCATAACTTGCAGAATTCGCATTAGTTTCTCCAGACTCTGGAGTCATAGGTGACTGCTTCAGGGCCCTCAAACCAAGCCCAAGAACCCAATTCTTATCAAAACCTGGAAGCACTCTCCCGTCAGAATTTGATCCCTCACCGATAGCATGGTCCCTTTCCGTTTCTTCATCAGCAATAGCTCTAGCTAAATTGTGAAGTTTACCTGTGATTTAAATAGATAATAAGAATAAGAAGCCTATATAACAGATCTATATTGCCACAATAACATTAACTGATGAACTCTGAATGGCCAACAAAAAAAAATACCGGCAAGGAACTGCCTCTTGCCCTTATGAGCATCAGCAATCATTTGATGAAGCATAACGACGGCACGATCTCTGTTCCCCTGTCTGTGGAACTCAGTTGATGATGAAAGAATCACTTCACCTGATAAAAGAGCCTGAAGAGCAGCGGGCTTGTCCTGGGGGTATGAATTATAACAAACAAGTGGACATAAGCCATATTACTTTTTACAAAATTTAGACAGCCAAATGAAAACCATCTGCTCAGGAAATTCAAGAAGTTGCGGATCCTAGTAATGGCAAAATAACTCTTGGGTCCCTTTTCAAACTTGTAAATGCACTTAACAAAAAAGCACAAAATATATATTTACAGTGAAAACATAGGTCGTTCATAGAGGCATGGACTTTATAAGTTCATCAGACAACTATGTACTATGACAGAAAGTCCTTATGTACTTTCCAATCATAGAAAACCATATTGCAGTTTTAATTTCCAATCTTTTTCATACATCTGCCAAGGATTCTTCTAGTCTCCATGGATTCTTTACTCTTTTCATGGAAAATATAGCCTAGGAAGAAAATACAGAGACTACAACACCAACTATGGAAGATATAATAATGTACATAAACATAAGTATCTTGTTTGAACATTGAACATCGCACACAAATAATTTTTCAGCAGCAACGCCATGAAAAAGCCATGAGGATTTTGTCAGGACCAATGGTTTCTGGATCGGTTTTCACAAGAGGAAAGTCAGAATTGTTGTTCGGAAATATGATCTGTAAGAGGATATGCAGGAGAAAAAACCTAAAGATTCTAACAGACCCCCCACCCCCAAACAACAAAGAAAAGAAAAGAAAAAACACTCACACCTACACATATTTCCCAAAGAAATGAAGTTATGATGTGATTCTACCAGAAAATTATATACCTAGTTCTTCATAGCTTGTTGACATAAAGACATCCTGTTGGATCTAGACATATCATTCGCAATAACTTCCATCCCCGCATTTTTTTCACATATAATGGTTCAGGTCGCACATAGCATGCAAACAAAAATAATGTAACATACTAGGAAAGCAACTTGTTGCTGTAATTGCATCATATAGAAATGAATATTATGTTACAAACCAAGAGGTTGGCACTAAACTAGAGCTTTTATGCTGTGGTAACATACGTGAAGCTACATCAGGTAAAACATTTATTCCAATTAAGTATTAGATGATCCAAGGACAAGTGTGTAAGTTCTCGAGGCTATTCAGAATAATACTGGCATTAAACAAAGCAGACCTGTTCCAAGAACTCAGCTAGGCGCTTCAAGACACGCTTTGCAATAGAAATGATTGCCATTTCACGAATTTGATCCCAATAAGTTGACCCAGTCTTAGGAGCACTGCCGGGATAGATCTCAGAGAGCATAACTTGTGCCTACTTGTCAAAATTGAACACATAGTCAATCCATCTTTAGTGCCTCTAATATATTTACGATGCTGAGAAAGCTATTACGACTAGTTTAGATAACTGGAGGCATATTAAAATCACAGAAAACTCCAATTTAAGAACTGAGTGAAGAAGATTGGGTTATGATACTTGATTCAGAAGCTTCAAAGACACATTAGGTAACCTCGAACAAGCTGCAGCTACATCAATGCATAAAAGAATCTGCAAAGAAAACGAACGCCATTGGTGTCAATAATGCTTGCAAGTAGTTGACCAACTTCGCGATAGCATGACCAGGAGTGCAAAACACTTACAGCAGCCAAAGGCCCCAACTGCGAGCGCAATGACAAAAGATCCAATTCTTGAGCAGAAGCTCCATCAACAGCACGCGATACCACATCCTCCACCTAATAATCAAAACCCAACATCAGATGTATAGTGTTCTGAAGGGCCTATCAATCCGTCATACAAAACTTAGTTTGGTCCCTAAGATTCATGAGATAAAATGCAAAACTGAAGTTAACTGTTAGCAAGATAACGCTTTGTATTTCTTGCTAGAATTATAACTTCTCAGTGTAAATTAATTTGGTTTTGGCACAGGACAGCAGCAATTGTGGAAGTTCAGAGTGTAGCTAGTAACCAAGAAAGGGCGATGTTGTTAGGAAACCCCAAGAGAGTTTCCATTCACATTAATAAACAAGTCTAAGATGCATGAGACAACAGAAAATGCAAGAAACATACTAGATGATATTGAAAACTCATTCAACAAATCAACTCGGATATTATGGGAACACGAGAAATTTCAGAAGAAAAGCATGAGCATTCATGAAAATCTCAAGATCTTAAACATCAAGACAGAAATTTAAAGAAGAAGTTAGGACCATACAGATGCTTTTTTGAATGCCGCATCCACCCATTCAGTCAATTCCAGTGTTGCTTTGTCTTCTGGAGGTAAAGAGAAACGAGAAATAGCTTCCTCTCCGATGTCATATTTTGCCCGTTGCATGCAACTGAAAACAGGCAAAGACCAACAGTTAATTCACCAACAGCTAATGGCCTTGGGGCATCCATAACATGCCGTTTTCACAACTATGCAATCATATGTTCGAGCAAAAATAATGCGTCTAAACTGAAAAATTACAAACTTATTCGTGTATAAACTCAAGACATTCATAACCAATAATTGCATTGATCTCCAAGCTCAATAAAATAGCATTATGAGCTGCAAAAACTCACAAAGAGGAACCAATAGAACAACTCACAGATTTAGTAGCTTAGATGGGGCTGCACGCAGAACAGTTTGAGCCTCCTTCCACCTCCACTGGCGTTCAGATAATGGAAGGAGACGCTGCAAAACTGACAGACGCCATTCCCAATCTTCAATGAAACGTTTTGCCATCAAGATTCTCCATTCTAAAGCTTGTTTACTTCCAGCAGACATAGGACCATCCATTGAATTGTCCAGATCAGACATTGATAATGGTAGTTGCTGCCTCAAAATGTTAAGTACTTGTTTGGTAAAGGAGACAACCATCTCATTTCCCCCTTCATTGTTCGAGACTTCAGCTTGTTTCCCACCAGAATAATTAAATGACTTGGAATGGCTTCTCATTAGGTCATGAGGTGATAATTCAATTTGTAGATTGTCCATGTATAGAAGTGAGACAACAATGTTCACCATATATATCTGCATTTCAAAAATAAGCAGCAATATCATAATGAATGAAGGAGAATGAAGGGAAAAGCAAAATTACCAGATGGATGGCATCATCTAGACAAAAGAAAAGGAGAAAGAAAAACTTGTCAGCTGGAAAGTAAAATACAATTCTAGCACTTGTATGCTAGTTTTTTTAGTGGAATGCCAGGTTTAGTTTAGCTGAGCGATCAAGAATCAAAGTAAACCAACTTAAGACCACATCATTGAACAGCCACGAGCATGGATAGGTTTAGACCACTTCTATATCTTCTGAAAAAAAATGATGGCTTTTGTATTGGCATAAACTCACAGCACAAACATTCCCATTTTAAAGAAAGATATGGAAATAATTAAACAGCATAGAAAATTTGAAAGATAATTAAAATCCTACTTTCATAGATATTGAAATAAGAGGACAGGAAGCAACATAGCTGTTGAACATGGGGGGAAGCATGAGAAGAGGGAGCATAATATTGTCTGCAAACTGAACCATCATTTCAAATAACTTTAATCATGATTAATAAGAATTCAGAGAAGTGTTCTGAATTGTCAAAACCACAACTTAAATATTGTCGAAGATGCTTCTGCGTATTTCAGGAAGCAACTGCTGTACAAACACCATTACTGGTTAAAATAATAGTTCATCTCACTGCAGATTCTACAAAATAAAATAAATAGCTAAAGGGAGGCAGCTCAATAAAATGAAGGCTAATATAGGAACCAAGAGATTTATATTTTGTTTCAATAAAAAGACACAAGAAAATGCATAACAATGTGATGCATCAAGATAAAAGTGCACAGAAAACTAATAAATTTATTCATGTCTATATATAAATTCCCGTGTAGATTTTCAACACAGACACATGCAAATAACAGGAAAAATAAAAGAGAGCATTCTTTGCAACCAAAATAATTAAAAAAATCATTCCATACCCAGGTACTTTGTCTTTTATATTACACTACACTCAATCATTTCATTCTGGTACACAAAAAGAGAAAATGTGTTATCACCCATAAGAATTTGAAGAGTGCTAGCTCACAAAACCTTGCGGGAAGTATTAGTGATTGCATCAAAATGATTCTTCAGTTCTTTCAAACAGCAGAAAGCCATTTGCTGATCCCCCACTCCATCAGTAGCACTCCTTTCCATAGCTCCAAGAGCAAGAAGAGCAGATTCAAGAGCAAATCGCATGTGCATAAGTTCAACATCTTGCATCCTGAAGTGTGAACAGAGGGTTAGAGGCAGGAAGCAGGGGGGATAACTAATATGTCATATAAGTTAATACTTCTAACAGATGACAAACCAATAGCGTAATGCTTGAGAAAACAAAAAGTCTGCATCCAGAAACAACAGTTCTAACAGCAATTTCTGATTAGGCAGTTTAAAAATCATTATACTAAGGCAGCAAAGCTTTCTCCTCAAGTAAGGAAATAGGGCTCACATTAATTCACAAAGATATTACAAAAATATACAGGTCCTAGGAAATAGTAACCAGTTCGCTTATTGATTTCTTAGAGTGATTTAGCCAAATGGGCAGCAGAATTATTTGTTATACATATTATTCACAATCCTGAGGAATAAGCAAGGGAACATCAAAATGATTTTCAGAATCATGATAAAATCAAGACGATATCAGCACTCTATAACAATATATTATATAAACCAAGTTCGAACTACTTAAGAAGGCAAAAAAAGAATAGAGCTAATAGAAACCTTCGTTGAGTTTTAATCAGAACCTCGAAGCATAGCAGAGTTAAAGTTGATGCCATCATAAATAATTGAAAAGAAAAGTTCTTCCTTAAGTCCCCGCAGAATAGGTTGCCTAATTTTGAAATACAATTGATATTTATAAACAAATAGTCATGTAACAACGTCAAGAAGCTGACAATCAAAAATTAAAACTACAACTACACTGCACCTCTTCCAAGCTTCTGGAGTGGAAGTAATAGGCTGCATGCTAAGGAGTTCGATTGCATCTTGAAATTTTATTTGAGGAACTAAATCAAATATCACCTGCACAAACAAGAAAGATTGTTGGACAACCACAAATCAGAAGCTATTAAAACTAAAAATTATGATGATAGACCATTCACCAATAAATATCAAATTTGACAAACGCTTTAAGCCAGTAGTATGTCGACAAATGGGACAAATTATGAACATTACCCTAAGGGGGCTCTGGACTGATAATCTCTCCAGCACAAAGTTTTCCACGAATGGATCAAATTGAGCATTTTCATAATCACATTCTATGTCTTTTCCAGATAACAATATGGAGGATTTTAGACTCCAAGGTTGACCAGAATTGTTACAGGCAACAAAAGAAGCAATGTCAAGCCGGAAGCATAATGTATCACAAAGAATTTCTACACAGGACACCTGCAACAATTAAAACGTTGAGCAAATCAGTTGCTGGCATATTAGTAGGAGAACTTAGTATATAATTCTTGCGAGCGTAAAAAGGTACATTTGACTCGCAGGCAGGAACAGAGTTTGGCTATTAGCTGAACCAGGGATGGAGATATTTACCTCATCTGACCTATTACCATAAAGAGAAGACTCTTGCAACCGAAGAGCTTGGGATTTACTTGCCCACAAAGAATGCATCAGTTTCCTTCTCATTGGTGTCTTCCCAGCTAGAAGATCCCATCCCAAAGCAGCTACCAGAGGTTGAAGTCGGGGAAACAGCATAAGAACCTAATGGTGTGTGGTATAAGGCATTAGCATGTGTTGGACAATACATTAGAAATAACTGTCCACCAGGACCAAAAGAAGACAATCAATTCCATAGGTAATTTTTTAGCCACCCAGTTTTGTATGAGAAGGTCCAGAACATGTCACTAAAGAAGAATTGATAGAAGAAGGTTCAAAGCATGTCCCAGAAAAGGTCCAGAGAAATCCAAAGTACTATGAACAAACCTGGCAAGCTTCTTGAATCTGTTCTTTCCGTACAAGAGACAAAGCAGTATGCATAACACATTCAAGCACGTGCAAGCCTCTATTCCGAGCATAGTGACTCATCTCTCTCATGCAAAAAGAGGTTGCAACTTTCAAAGATACTGGTGTCTCGGCTGAAACAGTATCAGGTGCCAATTGTGCAATAAGCTTCTGAAGGCGCAGAAGGGGGAGAGGAATCTGGTCGCCTTCTGAAGCACTGTACGCCTCGATTTCTTGAGAGAGTAAATCGTCTTGAATGAACTGTGAGACCAATCTTACACTTAAGGATTCTTTCAAATTGCATGATAAAACATAGAACATAATTCGTACATTCTACAAATAAATAAACTGAGAAACAAATTAAACCGAAAAGCGCAGTGCACCAAGTAGGCACATTCATATCCGCACCCATATACAGTTTCCCCATATTTCTATCTATCGGTTGTCTTTTCATGGCTTAAATTCCGATACAATTTGGAACATCATGCTTGCATATATTTAAAATCAAGTCGAGCAAGCGAGCACGCCACAAGAAGACTTCTCGTCCTTTCAACTCTGTAATTTTGGTTCCCTATTTGATAGAAATTCCAGAATACACAACAAAGATTGGAAAAGCATTACCTAAGTCATAATTCCAATTCTAGTATCATATCTCAAATCTCATTCAGAAACTTTAGTGATCATATAAGCTAACAAATCCATGAAGGTAAAAACCACATCCGATCCCATAGTAGTATAAATATACAGAGTTAGGGGTTTCTTCCTCGATTCTTGTCATGATCGCATATCATAAGGAGAAAAAGATGCAGGGAGCAAGAATTTCAGTGGTAGCAAGTTTTTCAGCCAAAGATGCATCAACATAACTGACGAAGTCAATGCTATAGTTCAACATATGACACCCTCTGTTTTCAGTTCAACATCAGAAGATCACCTACCACACCTGAAGACCATATTGAGCCTCATTCACAATAGTTCTTTTGCATGAACCCAAAAAAGTGTTCATGGTGAACTCGGTGAGTACAAGGCAGGCGTAGTTTTGTTCAAATGGACAAAATATCAGTAGAACCTAATGGCCAGTTCCACCTCCATCAAACGTGTGTTTGGTTTCTCAAGCTAATAGATCTTATAGCCATTTCCAAAGACTACAAAAAGATGGAGCTGAGCAAGATATCAGTATATCTACATTATTATTCTACTTCGTTCAAAGGGTGTGTGGGTTTTTCAAGCTAATATCTTAGAGTTATTTGATCCGTATTCATGCACCATAAGAAATCCTAGCTTTTATATTTACATATCCATTGCTATGATTGCTTATTCTCGTCTCCATTAATGATTAGTTCTTTATATATGCAACATCATTGTACATGCAGAGCAAAGGATATTAACCACCAACAAGATAAAAATCATAAATCATCTCAACGACATAAATCTGCCTGGCACGCATGTAGAATGTACCCTACTACTAGGAACGGACCTCCCAGGAAGACAACAATCTCATCATCATGGGTAAAAGATCTAGCAAATGCATCTCTCTCTCTCTCTTCAAGTATCAGTTCCTTTAGTAAGGCCATAGTCTCATAGAGTCATCTCCTAAGGCTTCTCGGCAGTCCCATCAATGAATTAGTTTTTATCATAGAATAAATTTGTTTCATTTTCAAATTTGAAAATGGTTATCTTCTCGGGCTCCTAAAGGTTTGCATCATAAAGGGAGTCTCGGATATCAATGAACTGAGTCATATGTTACTGGTTCACATCAAGAATACAAAACCATATATTGTGGCCCAATTGTAACAATAATATACTGGAAATGGAAGATATAAGCATCAACATTTCAACACAACCTGAAGCATCTGAACAAGATGAGTGCATTGAGATGAAATTGCTTCTATATATATGGAAAACACTTTATTTTGCATTGAGCATGAGGTGTCGCCATAATCATGTATTCCTGACAAAATGCTCTGAAGGAGATCTCGCAACACCGTGCTATCAAAAAGGAGAGTGTGGGTCAGTCATACAAAATCAAGATTCTTCGTTTTATTCCATCATGGATTCAGTAACACACTGCACAAACTATAGGACCTTCAGGTTTAAATTCATTTTCAAATGAATAAGAAAACCAACATGAGGATAAATACATGTTCTACAATTAATGAATCTATCATTTACATATCGAACAACGAAGCAATGCATCTGCTCTGTCATTTTACATATTGACCAACGAAAAATGCATCTGCAACTCAAGTTAACATACCATACAACAGTTCAATAATCATCAGGCAGGCTCAAGGTTATCAAATTAAGCAAGGACAATCATACCGGTACTCAGCCTCTTCAACCCCACTGTTCAAATGAAGAAACTTAACATGCAATATCGCACCATCCTCGTCACCATTCTCCAAGCACTGCTTCATGGCATCCAAATGTGTTGTCTGAACACACTTCTGAACCAACCTCAATATCTCCTCCTCTTTCTCCTCCTGCCGCCTCCCGCTCTTTCTCAGTGAAACCGCCAAACCCCCTGCATCCTCTGCCTCCACGTGTCCAATCTGCTCCCCAATGTTATCACACAACACATAAAACATATCAGAATTCTCCAAAATACACCCCCTCAACGCCATCAATTCCACTTCACCCAACTCCCTCAACCCAGACTCCTCCACCTCCTCGG
>AYJT01072046.1:0-10430 GCA_001278415.1 Ocimum tenuiflorum
ATATTCGAATATTTAAATATTTGTCTTGAATTACATGACGAAAATATAAAATACTATGCACCTTAAATCTATTTCGTCGTATCACATTCCCTGTTTTCCGCCGTGCATCACGTCCCGGCAGACCGGCTCAGGCCGGGACGTGACACCTCGGATGTCAGATCTCTTTCTGAAAGTCAGCTCTAGAGTCAATCTTGTCTTTAAGTCAGCTGTCAGTTCTAAGGGAACTGTAGCTGGATTCTTTTCATAGCTGAGGCGCTTCAACTATATGTCTCACAGCTGGGATGGCATAGTTGTAGATCAATTACCGTAGTAGAACAAAGTCTTCTAAAATATTCTGTCTTGAACTTTCCAGCTTCAGCTCTTTGCAAACCTATGCTATTACAGATCAGACATATGCAATATTACATGCTAAGATCAGTTCTATACTACTGACATGGTTTCTGACATCATCAAAATATTCTAATACTTAACGATATGTTTTTTTGTTGAATTAATCTTTCTTATCTGTTTACTAGTGGAGCTATTATGAACAGTAATTGTCATATCCGTATCTTCCGAATGAGCCGGTCCATTAGAATATATACAACATGAAGAATTGAATAGGCCGGAGAATTTAAGCAGGTTAAACATCATTCAAGTTCAATATTATTTCATTCGAACAATATTTGATAGAAATCAGGATAGTCAATACACAAATTCACAGACTAATAAAAATATATCAAGGTATATATAATAATGAATAAAAAAAAACGTAGCTGAGATGTATATATGTAGATATGCACCTTGTGATGTTTGTTATTATCAACTCAAGAATTCCTCACGATCGATGGACGGGGCAAAACATGTTGCAAGATGGGATACGATCAATCGAACACCACCACAATTTCGCATGAAAATGAGATTGTGAGGGCATATACAGATAGGATCGATCGGCCCTATTCACAGTGGAGTTTCTTGTTGTATATAAAAATGAATATTCATAATACGTTATATTTTAATTATGATATTAATCTATTTTGTAAAAGGAATGCATTGCATTTATTATATATGATTTAGAAGACGTGGGATGAAGATGTGGCAGTGCAAAGGCATAGGTTGATTTGAGATGGATTGCCAAGAACAATAGAGATAGATCGATGTTGAGATGAAATGAAATAGGATGAGGACCCAAAATGCAGACAGCTACAGCTAAGTGTGAGCAGCTAGCTAAGTGTGAGCAGCTCTGCATGCCCCACCAAATATGTATTCATTGCTTCCCAATTGAATTATTGCAAAAATATGGATTGAATTAATAAATTAGTGGGGTTTTTTTTGGTCCATCAATATTAAAAATAAGAATCATGCACCAAAATTCTAGCTTGTTGTGTCGATACAAACACTTGTAGCAATATTAGGAAAAATCTATGAAAGTGCGGTAGGAATTGCCCCACCATTTGCACGAGAGGTTGGGGTCCAGATGGACGCCAACACAGTTTTGTGAGTATGAATAAATAGTACCTATAGCATAAAATTTCTTTATCAATACCTCATCTTTTATTATAATGCTAAAGATAAGGAATACGGAAATTGTCCTCCTCTCAACACCTACCCTAGCTGTGGGGAACTAATCATGGGATTCAGGGAAATCCCTACCAACCATTAAATGAAGGAATACTCTCATTTTAGACAATTTAATCTATTAGATGATCATACATATATATACATTACACCGTTAAAAAATAAAATAGTAGTTAATATCATCACAAACATTTTTAAAATTACTTTGAATTTCAAATGATAACAACATCTCATTTTTAATCCAATATAAGCATATAATATATCACATAAAATTCTCTTCATGCTATTAGTTTAAGATATAAAAAGATCAATTTTACATGAATACACATGAACCAAAAATAAAAATACTTTTCTTAAGGATGTACAATTTTTTAAAATTAAATTTAACCTCTAATTCCAACACCTAATAGACACGCAATAAAGTCTAATTGAGAAATTATAAATTCTAAATGAATTAATAAACACTAACGGGGATGTTATGAATCCTAATTGGGATGAATAAATCCTAATGATTAAATAAACATAAAATGAATATTTTTTTTATTTTTTTCATAATTCTAATAAAATATGCAATATCAATTTATATCAAAGAGAATGAAAATAATTGTGATTTGATATATTATTTTCATAATATGATTTAAAATGAGAGAGTATGATATTTAAAATTCATATACTTTTTATCCCTTTGTGTAATCTATAGTATCTTTAAATGCGTCTAATCTGTCAGACCATCTCATACAAATTCATGAAAGGTATACTATATTCTGTAATATTTTCATCTGAATTTTAATTTTAGAAGGCATTTCATTTTCAGTTATTGAAGAATTAAAAATAATAGATGGAGAATGTTAGTGAATTAAGAGCTGGCAAACACTTTAATTTAAAATAAAATTCTTAGTTTATGTCATCAGCATCTTACAGTGTCTATAATTTATTATTCTTATTATTATTATTATTTAAAGTGTCTATAATTTACTTTTAATTAAATTACAAAAATTATAACTTTTAACAATAGGTAATTTCCCATAAGGATGTGAAAACTAAAAAGTAAGTGTATATGATGCTCGAGCTTCGTAAAAATAAAGCCCATCAACTAACTGGGCCTAAAAATTCAATTTAGCTAGTTCCCTTTCATGAAAGAAATTATAACTCAAGATTTTCTTCAAAAAGAAAAAAAGAATAATAACTCAAATTCTGCCTCGCCACAGCTACGTGTGCCTTAAGCGGGCGGCAACCACCTTTCTTTCTTTCTTTCTTTTCTTTTAATTAAAATAATTAAACATGTTGAACATAAACCTTTATAATCTTTTAAGATTACATATTCATTTTGAGTTCTATGTAAAATACATTATGAATTATTTGAATTTTTAAGGACATTATGGACTATAATAAATATGCTGAGGATTAGATCTTTTATCCAATAACAAAAAATTGATCGTATTTGTTGGATTTATAGGTCACCATTTCTAAACTCATCGAGCTATCCAAAAAATGCAAATAGTTTACAATATATAATTGAATATTTGGTAAACAACATGACATTTGACGCAACATTTTATTTGATGAGTTGGAAATATTTGAGCACAATCAGGTTTTTATCATTGGACAAAAGCTCTCATTCTATATTTGAACTTATTCATCTATAATCAGTAATGTATTTAAATAAAGAAATCATATAATTATATAATATTACTATTACGCGTAAGGTGTAAACGAGTTGAGTTGAGTCTAGTATGAGCAACTTTGAGCTCGACTCGAGAAATTGAAGCTCGAGCTCGACTCAGTGTGAAGCTCGCCAAGCTAAAACTCGATTATTTTATTTATTGTTAATTTTAGTAAAAATTTTGAAATATTTATACAAGATGAGTTAATATGTATAATAATCAATAGAGTGGTAAAAAGTATGAATAATTAATATCAAACTCACAAGGCCTGCGAACCTAGCTCGAGCTCGATTACTATTCGAGGAGTTCGAACTCAAACTCATGTACCATCACCATATCAATTTTGAATATTTTTAGCCGATCCCAAGTTACACCACCACAACCCCCTCAAATAATAAAGATTGCACACACATGCACATATAAAACTGAGCACCTGCAAAATTTTGTTGTTGCCTCTTCAAGACACAAAGCGATGCATGTGTTTCCAAAATTTCATACGTGAAGTGAGGCTATTGATTGAATTCATTGAGCTAGGTTTCTTCAATTTCTATTGCGTCTTTCCTCCTCTTGATGTTGGAGCTCTTTCCCATGTATCAATAAATTGTGATATATCAATTGTCAACCTTCAAGAATTTACTTTTGATTTTCAGACAAGTCAACAGAATTTATCATTCCAAATTAAAAATAATTTCACAAACTTTCAAACTAAATTCTTACGGAAGAAAAGAAAAACGAAATATTATTATATATAATACAATAACTAATTTAATGCGTGTCTTGTGTGAATATAATGTATATTTTTTTGTTTGTAATGAAATCAAAAAACTGAAGGTGGTGTGCAGAAACTAAACATCCTACAAAAGATAATGTATTTGTATATTAGAGATGATGAGTTCGTGAACCCATATTATGTAATAAAGCATGAAGTGGCGAGTGTGTGTGGATGTCTGAAAACAATGTTAAATGGCATTTGTAGTTTTGTACTAGAGCCAAACGGGAACATTGTGTGACCGCCAACCGCTTCATGCACAATAAATATTTTATATAGTTTTTGAGGGGACATACACAATAATGAAGCAACAACTACATTTTACCCTTTTTAAAATAATTAGTTTATTACTCGGTGCGCGACCACCCAATTCCATCATCACAAGAAACACAAGTAAATAGGTGTGGTTGAATTAGCTGAACTGTAATGCGCCAAATTTTCAAAATAATGGGCACATCATTATCATACTTTGAGTTTTATTCATAAAATAGTCCGTGAACTCTCCAAGTCTATAAAACATAGCATAATGAAAAATGAAAACATAATTTGAAGTTTAATTGTTACAGGAGGAGTTAGCATAATATATTTTATGTAAAATGTAGATTCATCTTTTGACATTTATTATTGTGCAACGTTTGGACTCTGTCTGAGTCGTTATATAAAAACATAAATAAATAAAAGTTTGGGGGTTAGTATCATTGATTTGGTGAGAACATTCTCTATATTATATACATTACATATATATTACATGAAACAAATAACTTGGGTCTTATTTCATTAACTCATTGCCTATAGTTTGAATGCGAAATAAGGGACCGATAAGAACCGTCCAAGGACCCAATTGCGTGTAGAATAAATCATGAGCATAACAGGACAGTCCCTAATGGAGCTCGTCTCATGTTGACTCTGATATTATTTAAATATTTATAACTCTCATGCTCTTTGACATGGGAGTCAGTGGTGATACAACAACATAACGAACTCTGTTAGCAACTACTCGACATTTTTTCTAACTTTATCAAAATGATTAGCCTAAGTTTTTAAAGGAGTTTACTAAAGTCGTGTATGTACTTAAAATATACTTTCACTTTCAACTAATGTAGGACTTAGCATAATTTGCTCGCACGACATTATTTCGTTCTCTTGTGTTCTTTGTTCGCCAAGAATTAGGGGGCGCTACAAGATTCTGTCCCAGTTCTTAATATGAACAATATTAGATTAAATAAATTGACATCGATGAAATATAAATTTAGCTAGAGTCGAAAGAAGGAAATAAATCAGAATTCCAAATAAATTAATTCTTTTGGAAGATTATAAAAACGACTAATTTTAAGTATAAATTCAGATATATTCTTGTATTATTTTTTATTGATAATCTAATAAATAGAAATTTTGGATCTATGGAAGGAAGAGAGAGAAGAGGTTAGAACTTAGTGTTGAGGAAATTCTGTGCTAGTGTATAATTTTTTAAACTTTATTTATGTTTTCATCTTATTCGAAATAATAATCAGACGGCAATGCAATTTGAGGTTCCCCAATGATTTTTTTTTTTTTTACTTTAAAAAATAAAGATAAATACAAATTGTGAGATTTTGTTCTGACAGCTGACCTTAACAGGCGGACAGTAACTTAACTTAAGATCCAGGTCGCACGTACGAATCGAAAACTCGATTGGCACACGCTCGCCACTTTGGAATTTCGACACGTGGCGTAAAGGTCAAAATGCCGTCACCGTTGCGCAAAATCGCTCCTTTCTTTATTACACCACATTATATTTTTCAGATTTTTTATTCCATTTATAAAGAATATGGAGTCGCTCGCGCATTAATTAGATTTGACTGGTAAAAAAAATCAGCACGAGATTGCTCTTGAGCTCGAGCTCTGATCGAAGATCTCACAGTTTTATTTCTATATGATAATTATACTGAGTGTTGGTTTTGTGGATCTCTATGGATTTGGCTGAAAATTAAATGACGAAGAATTTACTTATTGGAAGGAGTGACAGAGAGTGGAAACTTGATGGAATAGGAGAGGAGGGTGGTTGATAGGTATTCCTCCTCTTCACGCTTTCTCTCTCTAGACTGCAACGATTTTGATCTTACAATGGAACAACGATAAAGACGTAGATGAATATACTCGTGCTTCATTCGTATATGTGAGTACATATCTGTTTGGTGTCTCTCTCTCTCTATCAAAATCGGGAAATAGAGAGAGATGGGGGCATGTGTTTCTCGGCCAGAAAACTGCGTGGGGGGTAAATTTGGAAGTTCGAGGAAGAAGAAGGGGGGTAGAAAGAGAGGAAAAGCTTTCAAGAGGAGGCTCCATTCTCATCCATCTAATCGATCATCGGATAGAGTTGAAAATATCCCATCTTTGCCCCTTGATCATCCCTTCACCAATCCCACTTTTCAAGGTTCAATTCTCCCCTCCAACTCTCTCAGTGTTTTTTGAATTATTTAGTGTCTTTTTTCTCGATTGGAGACGGTTTTATTAGCTGTTATCTGCGTAGTTTTAAGCTTTATTTGGGGATCCATTTACTCTTTATAGGTTAGTTTTTAGCAGGTAATTATTCTTCAAGGAGATTGAGTTTTTGGGCTATTGATTATGATTGTTTTAAATCTGAAATGTGGTCTGTTTGTGGTGAAATTACTGTGGATGCTCAAAAATTTTGAAGCATTATAATCTTCTGTATGAAACACCAGTGCTAGGGTTACATTTCAGCTCTTAGTTAGCAGATGATGAAGGAGTTCATTAATCTTAATCGCGGGAGGTTTTCGATTTTGTGTAGTTACTGGAGATGTGGATGAAGCATGGTTTGATTCTGCTGCAGTGTTTGAATCTGACTGTAGTGATGAGGATTTCCAAAGCCTTCCTGATGGTATGTATGTAGGATATCTTACATTTCTCTTCGAGGTTCATTTCATTCGTCATTCTTTTTCTCAAACTAAAATGTGACATATTTTTATAGATGTTCCCTCCATTCGTGACTTTGATGGCGCTTCCACGACTAGCTTTGTTCCTCAGTCGAATATTTCCAACACAGATTGTATTCGTCGCACACAGCATGTCTCTTTCCATGACTCTGTTGGTGAAGCCGCTAGAAGCTCTGTTTCTACTAGTGCTTCTGATATCAGAGTGAGAAATGATGATATACAGCCTGTATACCTTGATGAGATATCGGGGTCTTCTAGAGAAAGCTCGAATAAGGATAACAATTTATTGGATAACTGTGGAATCCTTCCAAACAACTGCTTGCCTTGTCTAGCTTCAACTGTTTCTCCCGTTGAAAGGAGGAGATCACTCAGCTCTAGCCCTCCCAGTGCAAGGAAAAAGTCCTCCTTGAAGCTCCCCCTCAAATGGAAGGAAGACCATACTGCCACTTCTTTGTTGAGTTCAGTTCTGTTCTTCACTTTTACATGGTTATTTATTCAATGGCATTATCTTTTCATATCCTTAGTTGATTCTTAACTGTATCTGCATTTATGGTACGAAACGTGAATAACAAATGCTAGGCTAGTTCTATAAATTTTATGAAGTGGGGCTTTGTGAAAACAGTAAGTTCACTTGTATCTTGTCTTGTGTACATCGCAGTATCTTCAAAGGCATTACTACGACGGCCTAAAGCTGGTTCACAGGTTCCCTTCTGCCCCCTTGACAAGAAAATGCCTGAAAGTTGGTCAGACATTGAACCAGAAACTTTCAAGGTTAGGGGAGCGAATTATTTCAGGTGAAGGACCTCTACTCTTCTACACACTTCGTTGAGCAATGTCTATAAATTTTATACCTGTATAGTGTTTTGCTCATATTGTACATTTACTGTGCAGGGATAAAAAGAAAGAGTATGCTCCCAACTTTGCTGCGTATAATCCTTTTGGTCTTGACGTATTTTTATGCCAGAGGAAAATCAATCACATTGCTCGATTTGTGGAACTTCCTGTTATGCGTTCTTCTGGGAAACTTCCACCCATTCTTGTTGTAAATGTCCAGGTATGGTTTTGGCAAAGTTTGTTAGGTAAAAGGATATGATAAAGGATATTTTGAGATGAAACATATAAGTTATGTAGGCATCATTTATTTATTTATTTATTTTCAGTTGGTTATGTAGGCATTATTAAGTGACTTGCTTTTGTCTTCTTGATAGTAATAACGGCTCATTTTTTTTTGGTTTTACAGATACCATTATATCCTGCAGCAATTTTTCAAGGTGAGACCGATGGTGAAGGGATTAGCTACGTCATGTACTTCCAGCTTTCCGAGAGCTTTTCCAAGGAACTTCCAATCCATTTTCAAGAAAATATTAGGGTGAGTGCATTTATGAGTTTTAAGTTGATGTGCTTATTACGAACAATGAAGGTTACATTTGATCTCCACTGTTTTCCGGCATTTCCTATTGAAGTTTCTGCTTAAATTACAGAGACTAATTGATGACGAAGTAGAAAAAGTAAAAGGTTTCCCAATAGACACAGTTGCGCCTTTCAGGGAAAGATTAAAGATATTGGGTCGCATAGCAAACATGGAAGACCTACCTCTAAGTTCTGCAGAGAGGAAGCTCATGCATGCCTACAACGAGAAGCCTGTTCTTTCTCGTCCTCAACATGATTTTTACTCTGTAAGTTGGAGTGATGTGATGTCACCCTAATATGTTTATTCTAATTGGGCACGGCATATCTGCTGCAGGGTGAAAATTATTTAGAGATAGATTTGGACATGCATAGGTTCAGCTACATTTCCAGAAAGGGGTTTGAGACATTCTTCGACAGACTAAAGCTGTGTGTGCTGGATTTTGGATTAACAATTCAGGCAAGTATTAGTGCAGAACATTTCTGGTTCTCTGTCCTAGGTCTGCCTTAATGCTACGCGTACTAATAGATGTTTTCGACGATTGTTACCAGGGAAACAAAGCTGAGGAGTTGCCAGAACAGATCTTGTGTTGCATACGGTTAAACGAAATTGATTATGTAAAATATCAACAACTTGGATTTTTTGATCAAACCCTTGAATAGGTGTATAAACATCATCGATTATATCGAATAAATGCATTTTTGGATGTTCGAAGTTTTAATTCGCACACCCTATAAAACCATTGACAGATGATCAAAATTTGCAGGTGATGCTTCTTTTTTGCTTATCTAGTAAAAGTAGGTAGCTGAGAATAGATGGATGAGATGGATCTTGCTGATGCACAACTGAACAAGAATAAATACATTACTGTCTATAGAATAATAGGCAAATCTCTATGTCCCTGCAAAAGCATCAGAAGCAAAGCTGCCTAGCCTTGTCAACTTAAGCATCAGAAGCAAAGCTGCCTAGCCTTGTCAACTTAGTAAATGTTCTATTACATACAATGAACTCTGTACTTGAGATTTTACCCCCAATTTATCATACTATCCTTCACAAATTCAGTACCTGTGGAAAACATGCTATAGCTCTTCCATACGTCACTCACTAACACTACCCAATCTCATTAATTCTCTATAAAAGAATCTGAACATGAATAACTTCGAAACGAAACACTTGTATGCATGGATTATGAAAACTATACATCCCAAATATAAACCTTTTCGTTGATGTGGGATAGAGGATCGAAATTTGAAGGCTTTGAGCCTGTATAAATATCATTTTATTTCTGTTGTAATGACTTTTATCTACGATTAATTTTACCAACATGTACTGAATGTGCGAGGAAACGAGAGGAAGACAATTGAAGTTGTGAGTATTCTTCATGTGCGAACTGGGATTGATTGTAAATGCAATATAACTAGTATAGCAACGGGATCAGTTTCATCAACTTATGTTGTAGATGGCTTTTCTATTTCATTTATTCACTTTCGTATATTAGGGTTTTTTCTTTTTACCGTATGCTAGTTTGCTTGTGAAACACTTTTCAAGGTATACGAAAAGACAGGTCCCCGTTCTTGAATTTGATTCTATTACGACGTTTTCAATTAGAACTTGAATATACATAGAAAAAATGCGTTTATTACAATAAAATTGATAAGCAAGATTATTCAACAGTTGAAAAGAAAACAATAAAAGCAGCAAATTGTTTGTTTCAAGATGCAGAGAGGACAATGGCCTTGCACAAAGGGCATGTGTTGCTGCGAGCGAGCCAGTTCTTGATGCATTGTGGATGATATCCATGGCCGCAGTCCAGCATTGCAACTGCAACCTTTCGAACCAATTCATCTTGACAGACAACACAGATTTCTCCCTCTTCATACGCTTCACAAATCTTATTTTTCATTTGTCTAGAAATTGCGTCTTCGGACAGCCCCTTGCGTTCCCGCGAATCAAGTATCAATGTCTCATCAGATAAACGAGCGTATCCTCCAAAATTCACTGCAGCATTATTACCAAAAGATCCACCAGCCTGCAGAATCAGCGTCTGGTCTTCAAGAACCATCAATGTGTCGCACGTGAGTCCGTAGGTCGAGAAAGAT
>AYJT01072085.1:0-11584 GCA_001278415.1 Ocimum tenuiflorum
GCACAACCAATATGTTTTATAAACCTTAAAAGCTCCAAAAGTGCAATAATTAGGCATCCACGCATGGGAAGGCAAAATAATATCTAATCCTATAATAGTTGGGCTTGGTGGAAAATGAATTTTAAATAAAAGCATTTTGGGCCAACGGCTATCCTCCTTTTTTCGTGGCAACGGTCGTCCAATCATTTTCCATTTCCATGCCTTTATTTGGACCAAATTGAATTCCAAATTTTCCAAGAGCCTCAAATACCAAATATTTAATTTTATATGACCAACAAATTCATATTTTCACTTAAGAATATGCACTCAAATATTTTGAGTCATATAGAAGTGATGTTTGTTTTTACTAGTATTCAATTACAAAAGGCACAAAGTTTTGTTCAATTGACAATACCATTTGAAATTTGTTTCATTAAGAAATTCTGATTTTCTCCGATTTTTTTATCCAAGTATTCTTGACTTGCTATTTTTTTTTTGCACGTCTAAGTTTTTTATTTTTTTGCTAATTTAAACAACATATTTTATTAATAAATGCTTTCGATTATGTGAACGCTAGTAAAAGTTAATTCCACATATGACTTAACAAAAGGATTGGAGAGATTGAATGTGTCTGAAATTGAAAAAAAGTATTAAAGGGAATGTTTTTAATTGCATGAAATAAAAACTTAAAAAAAGTCTTATTTATAAATGTGAGAGAATATTGCGAAAGCTTCGTCAGGTACATATGTCCTCTCGATAATAATGCACTCCGAATTTTCAAAATGAATTAATTGTAAATTCTAACATGAATTTTATTAACTTCGCAATTATAGAAATTTTTTCATCTGGTCAATTATTTTGAAAGTTATTGACACTCGCTAAAATAATAATTATGTATCGTCAGATTGTTCAATTTTAAATTTTGGTCGGTTTTTCTTTGTCGTACTAAATTGGCGACATAGAAATCCGACGATGCATATAATCAATTTTCTGTCGCCGAAGAACCTAACCTGTTGTATTATTATCCTGCATATAAGTTATAATACAATCAAAAATTTAAAGAGTTTAACATTAATTAAAAATTTTTGAATAATAATCCTGTCATGACCATTTATTTTAATAAAAATTTTTGAATAATAAAAATTTTTTATTAAAGACCATTTATTTTACTTTTTCAAACAAAAGTTATAAATCCCTTTCCCTCCCTTGGGAAACGGCGATCAAACAAAAAATATTTAATTAATATAGTTATTGCCTTTTACAGGGAACGAATCCAAACGTTATTCTTACAGTAATAAATAAATATTGATTTAACGTTATTCTCCTCAGTCTCTGCCGTACTCTCAACTCAACTCTCCATAAAAATTCTCCACTACTAAGTGCAAACAACTCCAAGCGAACCAATTTTGAGTACATTCTCTTCTTCCCTGGAAAAATGGCCACCGAAAATCCGCAAATTATCGAAGCCCGCCCGCTCGATTCGGGTCGGATCGAGATCGACACGTCGGCGCCGTTCGAGTCGGTTAAGGAGGCGGCGACCCGCTTCGGCGGAATGGGTTTTTGGAAACCCGTTTCTCAGAAGCCTTCTGATCATGTTTACGAGGTTCTTCCAACTCACATTTTGTTTTGTTAATTTCCCTATTTGTTTTTTCTGGGTTTCTGCTTTTTTTTGGAGAAATTGTTTTGGTAATAATCTAATTGCCAAACTCTGAATTGCATGATATGATAAGTTATTCGAAAATTTGCAATTTCATGATAAACTACATTGATTTTATTCAGTTACACATCAGATTGTTTTCTCCAACGATGGGAAGCTGACTTGCACCGTCGAATTGTCTCAGCTTTTCTTCGTTGCACTAAACTGGTGACATAGAAGTTCGACGGTACACAGTTAGCTTCCCATGGCAGGAGAAAACAATATGTAATATTATTGAACAAAATTCACTATCATTGGTCATGTAACTAAAAGTTCAAATACTTTGTTACGGAATTGAAAATTTTCAAATAATTTACCCTGCAATCGAGGATTTGGCCTAATTGAATTTGTAGATGCAGTTCAAAGATTTCATCTTTTTAGTTCATTAATGATTATACTGAAAATGGTGTGCGGAGTCCAGATTCAAGATTCGGAGATTATAATGAAGGCTTGATGAGGTTGTTGGGATTGAGATTTTTGTCTTGATGATGAATCTTGTCTTGATTCATAGTTAATATCGATGCTATAAAAATATAGAAATTGAATGCATCTATGTTTTGGAAATATTCACATTGGTGTAAAGTTGAGTCCCTTTTCCACTTTTTCCATTTTCTGAGTAAGATTATTTTGTATTTTTAGCAACTGCTTGCTGTACATGGTATAACGTGCTTCTCTTTTTAACAATGTCACTTTATTTATTATAATGCATGAAACTTATTGCACTCAAAATGTGAAATAAAGTTTCTGCAGTTTCTGCCAAGTTTTCATATTCAAATGTTGATAAATTTATGCAGTCTTAGCTCTGTTCTTGTTTCTGTTAATGGACGGATATTGGCACTGCATTCTGTCTAAAAACTCGAGTTTTGAAATAATTTTATGGCTACATAAATGTTCATCTTACAATATTGATCAAGTTGAATGTGATCTCCAATCTTCACTTTCTTGAACTTGTAGATTTACATGTGTCGTTCATCCATATTTGCATGGAGGTTCCTTTTTTATTGTTGCGTAGTATTTGAAAATAAAGTAAATTGCATTTTCCATCGCATAGGACTCCAATTTTATTTTGGTCCCAAAAATTTATATCTGGTCCCGCTCTTGCATTTTTTGTTCCACGGAAAAATTTCCATCAAAATATTTTTTGCAATTTTACTCTTAAAACTGTACTTTTAATTCCAATTCTATAAATCCTTTACACTATTGTATTGTACGTCAAATATAAGATAAAGTGAGCGAATTAAATACACGATTCATGTCAGTGATCCATTAAGTTTGGGGCCGAAATTGCAACATTTTGGAGTCGGAACTGAATTTATGGGACTATAATGAAATGGGACTGTCTCAAGACCGAAAATGCAATTCGCTCATTGAGAATATCGATCAAGTTGATTGTGATTTCCAATCTTTGCTTTCTTGAACTTATACATGGTGTCATTTATCCATTTTTGCACTCACGATTAAACACTGTTTTGTAATAGAGAATCTAAACTGATTGTGTCCTCCCCTTTTTGGTTGCTTCTATTAATCGAGTCAAATATTCTCAATGGCAGCACGAGAGTGAAGTTGTTGATCCTATCAAATTGGAGGAGCAAACTGCGCAGCTAGAAAGAGACCTCATACTGAAGGAACGAGAGACGCTCGACGTCTTGAAGGAGCTAGAGACGACCAAGAACATCGTCGAAGAGCTGAAATCGAAGCTTCATAAAGAAGCCTCCGAAATCAACGCAGCCCTGAAAGCAGAGGAGGAGGCTAAACCCGAAAAAGATCCGACCGTCCATCAAAACGGCATTGGTTGCGTAAATTTATGCCCCTCTGAAGCTCCCGGTTTCATCCTCCTTGAGCTGAAGCAAGCCAAACTAAACCTAACGAAAACCACCACTGATCTCGCTGACATTCGAGCCACGATCGATCTCTACAACAAGAAGATCGAGAAGGAGCGAGCTTCCCTCGAGAGGACTCGTCAGAGGCTATCTTCGAACTCCTCGAAAATATCCTCTCTTGAAGAGGAGCTGAGCCAGACAAGGGAGCTACAGAAGCTATGTTCTGAAACAGAACAGTTTCGAAAAATCAGCAAAGCTGCGAAGTCGCAAGTTCAAAAGGCTGTGTCTGAGATCGAGCAGACGAAGAACCGAATCAGAACTGCTGAGATTCGATTGATCGCAGCCAAGAAGATGAAGGAGGCCGCACGAGCATCTGAGGCTGTTGCATTTGCAGAAATGAAGCCACTCACAAGCACTAAACAAATGCCCGAAGACGTAACCCTAACTTTCGAGGAGTACTCTTTGTTAGTCTCCAGAGCTCGGGAAGCAGAGGAATCCCGCCAGGGGAGAGTCGCAGACACCGCAGTTTTAGTTGAAGAAGCGAATTTGTCGAAGATAGAGATCTTGAAAAAGGTTGAAGAAGCGAGGAAGGAAGTGAAAACCAGCAAGAAGGCCTTGGAGGAAGCATTGAGCAGGGTGGAAAAAGTCAATCGAGGTAAACGAGCAGTGGAAGAGGCTCTCCGCACGTGGAGATCCGAGCATGGCCACAACCACAAACGCCGATCTGTCCACAACTCAACCAAGTTCAAGAATCCATCGCTGCAACGGAAGGATTCCTGTTTTCTTGATGTGAACGGTGTTGGCCTTGTCAACGATGAGCTGAAGCCGGTGCTGAGGCCAACCCTATCGATCGGGGAAATATTGAGCCGGAAACTGCTTTTAACTGAAGAGTATGAGAATGGGGGGAAACGAAAGGTTTCGCTCGGTCAGATGCTGAGTAGGCCTAGTAGTGATGTGCATTGTGCGAGAAAATCGGGGAAAGAGAACAAAGAGCAACCCGCGAAGAGGAAGAAGTTCGGGCTTGGTCGGATCTCTCTTCTTGTGGCAAAGCAAAGCAAGAAGAAGAGCAATGCTGCTGCAAGTTCGATGTGTCGTGGCTACGCTTGAAATCGCCGTCTTATAATCAGTTTTTGTGCTTGCATTCTTTCATAACTAGGAATTATTGTGAGTTGTGCAGTAGTAGTTATATTTGTTGTGAAAGAAGGGAGATGTAATGCTGTTGACATGATTATGTGATTGAATTCTTAATGTATCTATCTGATTTTATTCCCCCTTGTTTTGGCCCTTTATTTTTACATGTATCTTAACGAGTGATTGAATGATGGAGTTGACGTCCACTCTCTGGAAAATTTTGAATGGAAAAAAAAAAATTAGATCCATGAATTATAATGGATATCAACAATATCTGAGTGTGGTGGATACCGTCTATCAGACCATCATAGATTTTCTATCTTACTAAAGTTGAAATATCCTCATACTTCTCCGCTTCTTAATTCATCTTATCAAAGCAGTTAAGATCTCTTATTATACTGTCTGGGTGTCCAACTAGAGTTGATTTAAAGGCTAATCGACTTAAATTTGACTCGTTTAATATCGAGTTGAGTTTCAAACATTCTATGCGATATTTTAAGGTTTACAAACTTAACTTAACCTCAACAAATTTTCTAAATTTAAATCTAGATTTGAATAATAATTATTTTCTCTAAACGATAATTTTTTAAACAAAAAAAAATATCATATTTACTCAAATTCGTTGTTTTCTCATAACTGAAAAATTGATAAAAAAAGGTTAACTATACTTGTTACTACTCAAAATATTAAAATATAAGTTATGAAACTTGGACCATTTAAGTGTAGGGAAGTGAAAAAGGCCAGTTCCGATTCTAATTTTTTAAACCAAAAACCAATAGTTCTAGTTTAAAACTGGAACCTGCCCAGATACGAAGATTTGAAATCAGGATCAAATTTTGCAAGGGTCCGTTCTAGTTCCACACTTTTGCTTGTACATTGATGAATAAGTCATACTCAATCTGTCAAGAGTGTGTTTTGTCCACAACACATATTTTGATCATCTTCAGCTGCATTTTGTCGAAAGATGTATGCAAGTGAAGGGGGCAGACAAGTAGGCATGGTGGTTGTGTTATTGGCATTTTATTCTGAATTAATATATAATTTGTCGATTTTCCATTCCTAAAAGACAAATGAGACGATGCATGTTTGATGGAATGGAATTCATAAATCAACATGCCTAACCCTAATAATCAATGGCCCAGAAATATTTTGAGGTTTTCTTGCATTTAATTTCTGCCTAATCTGTCATATTTTGGCATATGTTAGTGGAGGGTCACATTTTTTTTTCAACTGAATTGTATTTTTGGTTCCAACAGATTCTGTTTTAATCTAGTACTTGCATTTTGGTTGCATAAGTAATGATTTTTTTGCATTTTTAGTTCGAAAAATAATTGCATGCAAATTACTATAAAAAACCTTCTTGATTCTATTTCGTATGTGATTTATCTCGTAGTAAATGAATTGCATAAGTAAAACACAAAAAATATGGGTTTTTGGAAACTAAAACATGTAAAAATCATTATTGGTGGGAACGAATTATGAAAACCAAAACTTTAGATACTAGGTGGTTTGAAAATTCATTATTGGTGCAACCAAGATGATATAAGATTGTTTTATAAAATTGAAAATGCAACTTGCTCTTATATCGAGCAGTGAATTTAAAAAATATTATGAGGGCTATATTGTATTTAATATTTATCTCTTTGATATCATCAATTAATATTGTTTGTACTGAATATTATCTAACTTAATAAAAAATTATGAGATTAAATACCAAATGTTGAGTATACTATTACAATTGTGATAAAAATACCAATATATGTGTTAATTGGGTTAGGCGGGCCACCTCACTAGGTTTTTGGGTTATGGTCACTTGACTATTCAATTTGAGCCTATTCGGATTGTATTCTGTAGGCTAAAATATTTCAACCCTAATTCACTCTTCGACTCAATTTATTTTAACCAACCTATTAATTTCGAATTGAATTGACTTCCCTGCACCTGAAGACCATCAACACCTTTCTCATATAATTTCATATATCGTTTTTTTTTAATAATTTGATCACCCTTATAATTCATTAAGTTAATATGATATATACGAATACCTCGTAGGCCACAGATGAAATTAAAATGCATGTGCGGCAAGACTTGTTCCAGTTAGGATGTAGAAATATCTTCGTCTTCATGCACGAGTTTTTTACACATAAGTTTATATTATTTGTTACTATCAAAGAGAAGCATGATGTCGATAATTAATATATTTGTTACTAGTTGGAGTTAAAATTATTAAATACCTGTCTCGTTCTAAATAATGCCGTGTTGGAATGTTAACCTAACAGATTCGGACAATTATTGATAAAATTATGACCACCTGTTATTCTTATCTGGTTTCTTGATTAAGGACACGATTAGCTCTAATCTTGATTCCAATTTTTCTAAACATAGCGTCAAATGTTTCATATATTTGCTTGCTATTTAGTTAATGTGAATATTAAAATTTATGTATTTATATTGAGAAACACAAGATTTGGTTACAATCTGATTTGATTTAAATTTAAAAATACAATTCTTCGAATTCGATTGTTTTCTTTTCTTTAAATTTTGATTTTGGAATGTTCTTTGAAGTCTTCAAAGAAATTAAACTTCTTTTGATTTCCTTGGACATAAGTTTTATAACATTAATTCGGAGGGTTGACACCTTCTTCCCAAATTAAATGCTAAATTTGAGATAATTTTACTGAAGATGTATTCTTCTTTGACTTGATCTTTCATCTTTTTCTTCAACAATTCAAGGGTTTGTAACATTTCTTGGAAGTCAGGTGCCTTCTTTCCGATCAATCATTGAATGTGACCTCTTCTCAGAGAAACATGATCAAATAATTCCCCGTTAAGGTCCTTGCCGATCGGATAATCATTCATATAATATATAAAAAGAAACTCCACATATTGAATGTGTTACTCTTTGAATAAAATCTCAATTTCAACAACAATTCCATTAAATATATTACAATTAGAATTCCTCTTTTTTTTTTTCGATCCAGTTCCTCCACTTTTAGTTATTGGAAGAGCCCAACACCCTTTTGGATTCAGTAAATAACTTTAAAAAAATCTTCTTTCCCTTTAGAAAATATTGGAATAAAATCTCGTACTAAAGAGCGTTGAGGTTAGAGTTCTATTTTAAGGCGTAATAATCGTTTCGTGTCATTAATTGTATTTTTGTATTGATATTCTTAGTGAAATTTAATTTCCCAAGAAGGTCTTTGGATTTTTTGTAATGAAGCAGTCCACCAAAGTTGAATAACACGACATGAAGCAATTTGTGTTTGAGTTTAACTAGTAATGAAAAACATGTTAAATTAACCACTCATTACGTATTATCTTACATCATTGATTTACCTACAAATTTCGTCATAATCTCTCTGTCAAAACTCTGATGCCAATACTTCATGATTGCTGTATAAATTTAATATATACCACCTCTAGTTATAAACCATACTAATTTCTTACTCCATTATTATATTGTTTAATTGTTATTTAATATTTTTATAAAAAAAATGGCGAAAACTTGCGTTGGCATGCCTAAACGATTTAGGCAAATCTAAATAGTTCATTCCACAAATCCAAATTCATACCCATTATGGATCCTAAATCCAAACTCATATTTCTACTGGATTTTAAACCAAAAACGGCCTAAGGCGGTCTTATCGGAGACCTCCTCCAAAAAAAATATATATTTTTCTTATGATAATCTAATTACATGTTCAGCATATGGTCAATTTCATCCAATTAGAATACACAACAATTTTCAGTATTTAATTTTCATTTGTTAGTTAATCAAATTATTAGAATATATTAATTCATAATAAAATTTTGCATTTTTTAAATTCAATTCTTGATTTATATATATTAATTATAGTTGGGAATGGATCATGAAAAAACAAAATATAAAAAATAAAAATGAATCTAAGTCATATAATCAATAATATCTAATTATCTTTCAAAAAAATAATATCTATATTAAAAAAAATTACTTTTTATCTTATTTGGTTTGTAAATAATAATGATACAGAACAATCAAGCACTGAAATTAGAAAGAAAGAAATTTCTAACCGCAAATTTTATTTTAATAATTATAAACTTATAATCCATAAATTTCATAATTGAGTATAATTTTGACACGATTATAGACCGGAATCAAATAATCGAATCATTTAATTACACGTGGCGAACAAGGAGTCCTACCAAAATGACTCTCCTCTAATTTCTATTGGAAAAAATATAATTGTAGATTTTTTTCTTTTAATACCCAATAATGATTAGCTGTAGACGCCGATTTTTTTACTATAAAAAACCCATCTTTTCACTTCTGCTCTTTCATACCACCCACTAAAACAAGCACACTTCTTTCTTGAATTCGATTGCTCTACGTCTCTTGTCACTCTGAATTTCCCCCCGAAAAGGTACCCACAATCACAAGATCCATTCTTTTTGCGTCATTTGCTCGTTAATTTTTTCTAGGGTTTTTTTTTTCGATGATTCGTGTGTTATCAGATCCAATCATGATTGTGAGGTTTTTCCCTTTTTATTATTTATGATGTGTGTGTGTTGTTTTTATTCTTGATCATTTTGAATGTGTGTTGTTGATATAGAACAAATGGACACCAAAGATTGATTTTTTTCGTAATCTTTTCTTTTATATAATCTGAAGGGCTTGTATGTTTCAGACTTTCAGCATTGCAACTAAAAACTTGAGATCTTTTTTGGATCAGATTTGTGTGTGTGCGTTTGTCTAATTCAGAAAAATGACTTTCTTGTTCATCATTTGAGTTTGTACATCTTGTAGAACGTCAATTTAGTAAAGATAATAATTTTTTTATATGAAGGGCTTGTGTGCCTCAGTTTATAGCAGAAAAGTGAGATCTTACTCATTTGGGTCAATTTGTTTAGGTCAAAAAAAGAATTTTTGGTGATTATTTGCTGATATGTTAAATATATTTTCTAGGGTTGTACTTGTATATAATATAATTCCTGAAAGTTTTGATTTGTGTTGAATATTTCTTCATAATTCAGAAAAATGACTTTCATGTCCACCATTTGAGGTTGCAAACCTTGTGGAATGTGAAAAATTTAGTAAATATCCAATGCACCCACATCTTGTTTTCTTGAGTTCTGATGAATGAATGTTTTGAATTCTTTTCAGTTCACTACACGTTGATATTCCTCCTCTTCTCTCTCTCGGTATTCAAAACAAAAACCAGGGAATGCTGAAAGATGTGCTTTCCGGCTAGACACTTTTTCTCCGAATTTAACGAGGTAGAAGCTCCATCCGAGCTGCACTCCTTTGTTTTCGATGAGATTGGACAGCTGAGTTTCGGACCTATCCATATCTTCTCCCAAAAGCAGGCGTTGGTTCAATATAATGATGTCTGTGAAGATGGTTGAGTTGTTTCTCTTTTAAAAGAAACTGTGTGGTTTCTCTGTTTAGTACTTACTCACTGATTTAACCGATTAACTGCTTTTCGAATACAAATGGTTAGTAAAGGGATTCTGTTGATGGAAAGGTATGAAATGGGGAAGTTGTTAGGGCAAGGCACCTTTGCAAAGGTCTATCACGCTCGAGATATCAAGACTGGCTCGAGCGTGGCCATCAAGATAATCGACAAGAGGAAGATTGTGAAGGTTGGGATGATGGAACAGGTCAAGACAGAGATCTCTGTCATGAAACTGGTTAGGCATCCCAATGTCGTGCAGCTCTACGAGGTCATGGCCACAAAATTGAAGATATATTTCGTGATGGAGTACGTACGAGGAGGCGAGCTCTTCAACAAGGTGGCACAGGGTAAAATGAAGGAAGGAGATGCAAGAAAATACTTTCAACAGCTGATTAGTGCTGTCGATTTTTGCCATAGCAGGGGTGTGTTTCACCGGGACCTCAAACCCGAGAATCTATTGATCGACGAGAATGGGGAGTTGAAAATCTCCGATTTTGGGCTTAGTGCACTCGTGGGGCCGGAGCAACGAGAGAGGTTGCTCCACACGACGTGTGGAACACCTGCCTACGTTGCTCCGGAGGTCATTTGCAGAAGAGGGTATGACGGGTCTAGGGCCGACGTTTGGTCGTGCGGTGTGATCTTGTTCGTTTTGTTAACCGGTCGTCTTCCGTTCCATGATGCAAACTTGATGGAGATGTACAAAAAAATCGGCAGGGCGGAGCTCAGGTATCCGAGCGGGTTCCCACCAGATGCTCGTCGCCTGATCTCCAGAATCTTGGATCCGAACCCTAACACCAGGATCTTGACGTGCAAGATCTTGGAGAATTCTTGGTTTCGTCGAGGTCTTAAATCCAAAGCATCAAGAACTGCTTCCACAGAAGCAATTCTCGATGCTGATGTGAAACCTTTGAATATGAATGCCTTTGAGATCATCTCCCTTTCGGCAGGCTTCGATCTCTCAGGCTTGTTTGAGGGGAGTGATGAGAGGAAGGAGACCAAGTTTACGTCGACCAAATCGGCTAGAACCATCATGTCAAAGATGGAGGAGATAGCCGGGCATCTGAAGATGAAGGCGTCGAAGAAGGATGGAGGGCATTTCAAATTTGAGGGATCTAAGGAAGGGAGGAAAGGTGTGGTGTCCGTTGATGTAGAGATCTTTGAGGTGTCAAATAACTTCCATGTTGTGGAGATGAAAAAGTCGAGCGGTGACACGTTGGAATACGGGAGGATGATGAAGGAGGAGGTGAGGCCTTGTTTGAAGGATATTGTGTGGACATGGCAAGGTGAGGAGGCTCCACCATTGGAGCAATAAGTGAAAGAAATGAGGTTTAGCTTTAGGAGCTAGATGCTGAGGTTAGTGATTTTAACTATTTATGTATTGTATTTTTATAGTGCAAGAATTTTCATCTGTTATTGTTAGACATTTATGTCTTAGTATGCTAATTCTCGAATCATATAAAATCCCATATGCCTTATCCATAGGCCATATGCAATCAATCGTTCGAAAATCAAACAGAAAATAAAAA
>AYJT01072091.1:0-13225 GCA_001278415.1 Ocimum tenuiflorum
AAAGATGAATGTGTTCTATTAGATTATAGGATTTGTAATAACATTTTAAAATGCACATAAAAATAGTTTAAAAACTCAAAGATTAAACTCAAGATCCAATGAAAGCCCGAAAATCTATGAAACTGAGGTGCAAGCCTCATATTAATATTTCAGAACCGTTGCCAAAGCACACAACTCCCAGGCCAAGGCGTAAGCCTCAAATATAGAGGAAATGCGAGAGGGGTTTTTCCACAAACGTGGCTTGAAGGATATTTTGAACCATGCATGCACTGTGTCATGGAACTAAATAAAGGCTGATTAATAGTAAAGAGAACAAGATGCTAATGCCAAAGAATTTTTGAAATGGGGGAAGTGGAGGGCATTGCATTTGATGAGAGAGATGCAACATTGTGGTATTACCCATATTTTGATTCTTAGTTTTCATCATGGCTTAAGATTATTGAAAAGTCATGACCACGGTTCCACCATTAAACATAAATTTCCACAATGCAGTGAAGAATAAAGATCATCTGTCAAGTGCTCATGTAAACTGTTTGCAGTGTGTAGACATTATTCTCGTTGTAATTATCAGTCAAGCTATTGTCTTCCGTAGAACTTGATCAATCAGGTGATACCCTCTACCTGGTGTCCCAATAATATTTCAAACACCTTATTTATTCAACAGAAAACACAAGGGTGTAACTAGATGACAACAAAAGGGAACATTAACCTTCCATCCATCCTTTTGACGCATTGAATGTTCTAATATTATCATCAAGAAATTATGTATGAAGTCCTCTACATCTTTCAAGCTAGAGAGATTCGTATTTTTACTTCCGGCTCTCTGCATAAAAAGCATGTGTGAGAAATGGCACAACAGAAAGGTCCAATAAAATATCAGTGTCAACCGTGTGTGAGTTGATGATGCTACCTCATTATTAGATATGAGAATCTCCAATATCCATTCAGGCCATTGATCCATCCTTGTTACACTACTTCTATTTTCTGGATGACCGCAAACTAAAATCAGAAGATCCTGATGAAATAGAGTGTGAGATTTCAAAGGGAAAAAAGAAAAAAAATCAGCAGCACTATGGTAAAGTACTATACTAGGCAATCAATTGAAATTAGCTTTCAAGACAAGCACTATGGCAGCGTAGTAGCTTGAATTTAAAAAATTGACTCGGTGATTTTCTGAAAGAAATACAAAGTTTTGTTACACAATTTCACTGCAAAGATGAGAACAATGGACTTCCTGACAAACTCTTTTGCTATATAATGCTCAAAATTAATGAGTAATGCTGGAGAGATATCACGTCAAGATTCGAGTCATGACACGTCTATGAAGTTAAAAACTAACATCAAGAGCAAGGTCGACCTAAGTTATAGCAAAATAAGAAAATACATATGCCCAACGCACAACCCTTCTATACATCAATATCTACTACTAGAACTCCCCACTTGGGAGACTCTATCAATTATAAGAATGCTATTAATGCATATTTCTAATATCAAAGTTATCCTGGTAGTGAACTCATATTTTGCAGCCTAAACAAGTCAAAATTACGGTCCAGGAAATCTCTTAACACTACCTCGCGTAAAACTCTTAAAATAGCAAAGAGAAAATAAAATAAGAAATAGAACAGAGGAATAAACTATGAAGTGATAGCTTAAAGAGTTTATAGAAAAAAAAAAGACAGTTTCAAACTGAAACAGAATATTCAATCATGGTGTGGTAGAATATCATAAATTAGCACCTGAAGTGCTCGACTTTGCAATGTTGTCGATGCATATCGAAGAGAACAAAGAAGAACTGACAAGATCTGGAAGTTCTCAAAACGGTGACCTGGTTCATGGAAGTTTAGACCATCTTCTGATGAAGACGCATTTATCTGGAAAACAAAGAGCATACCACACACTCAAGTTAAACATGGTAAAAAAAATTTCTCAAAAGCCCGCAATAATGCAACTCATGCTTTGCAACATACTGCATTTACATCAATATTTATCATTCAAGAGAAATACTATTAACTGAAAAGCTTTGGCGCTGGTCTATCTGATCAGTTAATACAGGTAAAAAAGTAGCTTACGAAGAGATTTGAAAGGAACACACATTTAATGTTTTCCATTAACCTTTAAAATACAAACACACTGAGGTCAGCAGCTGCATTTACAGAAGTGATGCAAACAAAACTTATTAGTGCGTATAATAGTGAATGACACTGCAACATCAAATAGAAACTTCTTTGAGAAAAAGGGCAGCAAAAAGAGAAGGACATACTGAGGCAACCAGTAAAGCCTTGTATGCATTGCAAGTCAGAAGCCGGTTCGGTGCAGTTTTGAAAGCCTTTTGTATGCCAAATAGACATAGGGAAACCTTGTCATCAAACATGGAATCTCCTGCCTCAAGAAAACCATGAATGTTGCTAGTGATATCCGAAGGAGCAAGTGAATCAAATTTCAAATGTCCAGATATTACCAAAGCACCCAAAAGATTAATAATTCCTATGATTATACCATCACTTCTATCGGCATTATATGCATTATTTCGTGCATTTTCAGCACTTATCAAATAACTTATACCACCCAAGTTTCTAGGTAATGGATTTCCCGAGATGGATGATATCCTATCAGAGTTGGATATTGTATCAAAATTCTCAAGTTCAGAACCATTCTCCTGTAAATTCAAATCCTCTCTCTCAAAAGATCTCCCATCACCATGATCAATATCTTCATCGGTGTTGGGTGATGATAAACCCTTATGATGTTCAGTCGACAACTGTGAGACATCATAGTCACCAGTTTTTGTTTCGCGCTGCAAAAGAACAAGAAGTGTTTCCATGCCACCACTTGATATAAATGCCTCAGCAAAGCTTTGAGCTCGGGATCTGTTGGGTTGAACCACCAACCTGTAAATAAGGTGCAGCACCCTAGCAACCTGCATGGAGAAATTTGTAGCCATTGATGCCAAAAGAGTTGTCAGGCATACTTAACTTCAAGGTGAGATAGATAAGAGATTATTATACATCAAATACCTAGGAACGATGACAAAATATTTGATTATACAAACATCTGCCAAATATTTGGGTGTAAAGTGAAAGTAAATATTTATAGACATTCCATGAATTAGAAAGGTTGAATTGAAATGTAATATTTCAATCAGATAATTTCTAATAGTATGAGAAAGGCAAACAAATGACATGGAAGTCATACTAGGACATGACCAAATAAACTAAGTTACTAGTTAGAGAGATGAACATGAACTGCTTTCAGGTAGCTTTTTGGATAAGCTTATCCAAGATTGTGGCTGGGAGGAAAATTTTCAAATTTATGTATTATCAATTTCCAATGATTTAGTCCAAGCATAATTTCATTTCCAAATACAATTTCACAAACCCAACTAAAAAAGGTGAAAACTAGACATGAAGACTGAAATGCAACCAAACAAGCTCGAAGCTCCTGTAATCTGAGAGGACAGATGAGGTTAACACAGCTAAGCAACTATCTATGTTTGTTTATTAAAATTCAAATACATTCTAATATCCAATAGTTCATTCCGCCACATACTTTATTTTTTAATACACATGATTACATGTAATTTAAGAATTTTATGTTTAGGAAAGAAACTACAAATAACCCATGAGAAAACAAGTGTCAGTGATATCAACTAATGCTTTATTTAAGACAAGAAGCGCATGAGGACATAATGAGCATTCACCTGATTCAGTTGGGGACAGGCAACCATGAAACCCAACAAACAACGGATATCATCTGCAGCCAAGGACGGTGGAGCGGCCAAAACTAATAGCTCAATAACTACTAAAAGTTCATCTACTAAAGCATTCACTTCGCCAACGACACGAGCATCCTCACATGTTGAAAACGTATTAACAGAATCACTTTCACGGACAATCCAGTAACATCTTCTGCAACCATCGAGGAGCATTTGAATAGCATTAGCATCTCGCATTACCGATGACTCAGTGAGAACCATGTCCGCAAGTGATGACAAAAGCTTTTTTTGCAGTCCATAACTGCATAATCTCCAAATTCTCAGATCAAGTAGCAGCATACTATAGAGCTGCACTTTAAGTGCATGATTGAACTTCTGGGACTGGCATAAGGAGACAATAGCGGCTACAAGTTCCTCATGACCGGCACGCTTTGCACATCTAAGTGAAGATAATGTTTGGAGGAGATAATTCAAAATTCGTGATAATATTTCAGGGCCTCTTCGTCGGCAAAACTCGTCATTATTTCCAGGGTACCTAATAGCCAAAGATATGATTCGGAATATGGGAGCTGCAAGTGCAGTTGTGGCCAAGGACAAAGAAAGATCACTTTTCTGTGGCTGAAGGGTATGCTCATGCACACTACTAACTGCCAAAGGAAGCAAGAATATAGGGCCTCCATGAGCTAAGGCCCACAAAGCTTCTGCAGGGCGCATTCTTGTAGAAACATGCACTTGACCAAGAACCTCCGCTGGCCTTCGGAAGGCTCCTGAAATGCCTAACATAATTCACAAAAGAAGAGGAACATGTCAAGTAATTCAAGCCACACAAAAAGAAAAGGGGGGAGAGAGAAGCAAGACCATAACATAGATAAATTATACTCATTGAATTGATTTGTGTTTAAAGCAGGCTCCTCCAACAACAATGCTACAATTAAGTAGCAGTTAACATGCCTGGGAAAAAATGAAGCGATCATCCAGGCAATTAAATTTGATCAAGAACGGGCCAAATGATGTAAACGTGATGGATGGGCATATGTTGGAGAAAAATTGTAGCCAGAGAGTGATGAAAGTGAATCTTCGATAATTTTTTTCAATAGTCGTACCCCTCTCAGTTTCGGTGTACCACATCCAAAGCAAAAACAATCCCAAAAAAATGAAACGCCATATGAAATCACACCGAGTACAACACAATTCTACATGAAACAATTGAAAAGTCATCACCCATATCTGACTTGATGAAACAGAGTGAAATTGATCAATCATGTACTAGTTTATTTAATTAATCATATTGATTTTCTTAAATAATAATCTCCATACCTGCAGCACCAGCAGGGGAAGCATCTGGACAGTAGCGGCCATTGAGCAAATTTGGATGGTATAGAAGATGAAGGCATCCAGCAATTTCAGCATCCAAAAGTGCACTATCCTTTGCCATATTATGGACATGGCTGTTTGTTGCTAGCCATGTGGATCCAGCAGCAGTTCCAAATGAAGGCAGCACATCCCCTCCTCTACGAGACAAACGTGCCATCCTCTCTGCCCCTATTGGTTCCTTAAATATATAAATAGGCCCCATCTCAGCAAATAAAGGACATTGGCGGCGGCGACGTTGTAATCCAGCAATAGTTGGTGGAGGATTTGTGCCAATGCAGCAAAATGCAAGAGGCCTTGAAATTCTTGGCAAATCAAAGGGACGAGTTTCATGCAAGGAACCATCAATGTACAGCCTCAGCTCACTTTCTGACTTTCCAAGGAGACCCTGTTTGAAAGTATGTTCAAGGCCAATAAAATACCAGCACTGTGGCTTGAAAGCGTGAGTAAAGTGCAGAGAAGCTTTTCTTCCCTTCCCAGTTCCATATTCAACAACCAGATATTGAGCATGAAAATATGCTTCCATCCCCTGATTGTCAGCAGACAAGAAACTGAACAGGCGAGGCATGTGCGCAGTGCCTTCACCAGCTAGTGCACTAGCAGCTGCAGCAGCTGACATGGGCGATGACTTCCCTGATGTGGCAACGGCAGCCATAGCAATTGCAGCTGCAGTAGTAGCTGTGCTTATGTTGTCAGCAAAGGATTCAATGTAGATCCAAGTTGCAAATGCATATCCATTGGTAAAGGGCCACTTGCTTTCACCAGGACCCAGAAGACCCGAACTTTCACCATCAAACTCAAAAGTACTCGCTGGACCTCTGACCTCCTTTTCAGCCATCGCTTTCTCCAGAGAATGCAGTAGTCGAGATGCCCAGACAGTCCTGAGAGTTCTATTTATTACTTGAAGCCAATAGTACAGATCGTGAGGACTAAGAGAATGTCCAGCTAAGTACTTAATACAGTAGCAGAGATTAGTTCCATCCCATTTCATTTCATCTGTCGAACAGGTATCCTGAACAAACATCCTCTCAGCAGAGCGAAGTAGTACTCTCAATAAACCAGCCGCAGAACACATTGCTCGATTCCTAGTGCAAGAACACAAGATAGCCAGCAATCCTCTAGCCAACTTAGTCCGGGGAGACATGAAACCATCATAATCTCCAATGTCGGGAAGCGAAGGAATGAGCTCACCAGCCACTATTGCAGCCCTAGAGTTCAGCATCACGCTGGGTGGATTGTCATCCTTATTCTCTTCGAAAGACTCAACTCCCATGGTGCCAAGAAGTGAATCAACTACTGAGTAAGCCATAGCAACTGCATCGTCATCTCCTCCAAACCTCTCAACACCACTAACAACATTCTTCAGCTTTTCCAAACTTTCCGGCTTCCCCATTATTGCAGAATCCACTAAATGCAAGAGCTCTGGAGGTCCATCAGGTGCAGCCTGTTTTGATTTTGGCTTTTGAGGTGAGTCAGAATAGTATCCAAAATCGCCATATGAATGCGAAGCATCAATACTAGCTGGAGACAAGGACTCATTGATGTCGTAATTGGAGTCATTCTGAGGCTCAAGACGTATAGCCGGCAGGGAATCAAAACCGGATGATGGAACATTTGGGAAGGAAAACTCAAATGTATCCTCACTTCCAATGGCCACAGTCCGATTCATTTCTGTACCACTTTTTTCCTTATCTTTAAGCACGACATAATCAAAAAGATCATTGTCTAAAATAGGAGAAGATGGACTAACACTGTTTAAATATGTACCACCACACACATTATCTGCATGATCAACATCTGTAACCAAGTCTGCAGGTTTAAAAATTCCTATATCATCATCTAGACTGGTGCCCTCCTTCTGTGATTCATCCTTACCAGAAATATCTTTACGATATTCTTTTTCCTCTTCTTCCATTTCTCAACGAGAAAAAAAGTTTTATGTATTAAAATTATTCAAATGAAATTGTTTGTAATTGACCTGAAAATATATTGGTAAGCAGTCAATCACATTTATTCAATCCGCAAACATGAAGTTTCAACTTCACAACGAGCAAGAACAAAAAAACAAGGATGAGGAATCGTCAATAAAAGGAAATAGAAGTTTTCAGAGGAAACAGAACAAAGTGAGATTCCAGTCAATTTAGGTTTTGTGCATTATTCATGCATGTCGGTATATTCTGATCATAAGGAAATTCAACTAAAATACGCATATCATTAACGAGTTTCTCGTGAAGGAAGTCACAGTTAACGCAGACTTGAAAGTTTAATTATTCAAACCTAAGCAAAATGCAGTGAACATCAATTCATCACTCAGACGTAATATTCCTTCAACGCATTGCGAATTCCATGAATAAAAACGAAATGCAGATCACTTTTCGGCATCGGAAGATCACATATTCATGCAAATATACATACGTTATATGCGAATTTCTGCATAATCGCCGCGAATGAGCTGAGTGATAGATATTGTTTCTTACCATATAAGAAAGATTTCGTACAAAATCCTGCGATTTGATTGAATCAAACCTCCATAAATGAGCGAGAAACGGTGCTGATCGGATGAAGAAAGTTGGTAATCACAGGAACCAAAATAGGAGGAGAACAGAGCGCGAAGGAACGTAGTCGGAGCTAATTATGTTTGCTTGTCTATTTTTAGTAATTACACACAAATTCCTTCCAAAAAGATATTACAAAATAATATCGAGTGAATTGTTTTTTTATCTCGTACAACACGATTTTATTTTATTTTAATTCAAAAAATTTACTTTTAGTTCCAAATTTCAAAAAATTATAATTTTGATCATAAAATCAATGAATTACTATTTGAATCACGTGTTTGTTTGCTCAATTTATCTTATATTGTTCTTAATGATACAAAGAATTTGGAATTAAAATACCAAAATAATTCTAGACTAAAATTGCAAAAAATATTTTGACGAAAAATTTATTAATGAGACCAAAAATTCAAATATAGAATTAAAAGTAAATTGTTGAGAATAAAATGAAACGAAAACGTATTTTATTATGAGACTAAAAACGCAATTTACTCAAATATTATAACATCATGTGTTGTCACGTTGCTATAAAATATTATTTTACTATATCATTAATGAAAATGTCATTTTATTTTTCTTGATTTATATTCGTTATGGCATTTATCTATTTAATATATACTGATCACATTTGCCACGATATAATACACAAATCATATTTTCTTTGTTGTTGTTATTTGCATAGAAAAATTCAAAATGATGAAGCGTTTGATTTTATTTATCAATCAAACAAATAGGACAAAATATGCAATTTTATTGCAAACCAGTTATATTTTATCAAATATATTATAAATTAGTTTCATTTTTAAATAAAAGCCTAAATTAAATTATACGAAATGATTAGTTCTATGACCGTGAAAATATGATGTGGTTTAGCGAGATGACTGGGTGTTGTGTAGTGATCCTTTTTGCGAATTCCAAATCTTGATCCTATTGCCTACATGTATAATTTTTTAGCGGTTGAAAATATACCCCTTTATATATTTGATACATTTATAATAATTTATTCATCTATTTAAAAATTTTATGATAAATTCGACAAATGAGATAAAACTCAACACCAAGACATCATCATTGTATCTGTTCATATTAAATTGTTGTGGTGTCGTATTAGAAATTGTCATTCTAGTATTTCACTAAGATATAATGATAAAACTAATGTTGCTCTTTTATAAATACATTTGATTAATTCTTAACGAGTTCCATTTTTATTAATTAATTAGTTGCATTTGAGTACACGGTATAGGATAAACTCGACTTAATTTGCAAAAGCATGGCAAGAGATATTGTTTTTATGCAAAGATAATTCATACTCACGTGTAATATATTGTAAATAAGTATACGAAGAACATTATGGTCATCTCTAATTATCGACTCAATTTAGTAGTTGATTTTTAAATTTTTCACTATCTATCTCCAACTATCCAACTCTACGTTCTTGTAACGCCTCAAGCTAATGCCCTTTGTGATACGACAACATAATGAACTCATTCGATAGCAAATATTTGACACCAATCCTCTTATTACAGTAATAGTTATAATCCAAATTGCTAGAAAAACTCACCAAGTAAATTATTGCATATTTTGACTCCCAACCAATATAGACAAACCAACGACCGTGCAAATCACACCCGAGAAGTAGACCACACTAAATTTTTTTCACGTGAAAGAAACTGGATCAATAAACAAGATTCAAACTGACAGTTTAGGGCTGCAGCATAATTTATATTTGCCAATAATAAATATTGCGGTGACATTTATGGAGTATATTCAAAATACAATGAAGTTAAAAAAACTCTGCAATTTTTTTTAATATGTCTTCAATATTTTATTTTAAAATACATCATATTTGAATTTTCGGATTAGACCAATTTTCTGAATAATTAAATCAAAGGCGGAGTTCAGAATTGTCCACATGATACATAGAAATAATGTTGAGATGGAGTTCGCAGTCATTTTGACTACGGATGCCCCCGAGTCGGTTTTGATTCGAAACCGACGGTTCTACGATTTAAAAATGTGGAATCAAAATCAATCCGTCTTAAAACAACGTTACAGTTTCGGTTTGGGTTTGAGCCTGAACAATCGATTTGGTTTTACACGGTCTCACATGGTTCAAAATAGTTGATTTCTTCATGAATTTTCGTTTCCAAACTGAAGTAGCTGGTTCACGATTAAAAAGTTGTTAGTTGAAACTGAAACCAACTCTGGTAAAATTGAATACGGTTAAGGTTTGAATCGTGCCAAGCGATTCCGATTCCGGTTTTGGTTCCAGTTCCAGTTCTGATTTGCCGGTTCCGCGTGGCCATCACTAATTTTGAGTTTGTTGGACGGCTAGAGAGAGAGGAGAATTGACTTGGAAGAAGACTATCAACTGTCATCCACACTCTTTTACATCGATTCATACAACCATCACGCGCTAAGATATTATCGTCTTTTTTTTTTCCGGAAAAAAATAAAGAGAAATCCTAATCCTCCCAGGGGCAGAGCAATCAATCGGCTTTCTCTTTCCATCGAGATATTTCAATGTTGTAGATGTTACCTATTTTGCAAATCACACAGTTTTTTCGATAACGACTGCCTCAAATAATTGAGGATTTACTGCCGATTTTACTCGGAGTCGGTGAATGATGCAGCATTAACCACAACCAGACAGAATAGGAGCAGTAGCTTCAGTTGATGTAGAAGTCGGTCGACTTTCTTTAACGTAAATCCCAACATATTTTTGCAATTAGGGCGTGGGAATTGGAAATTGGACTTACTTTGAGTGAGCAAGATGGGGCTGGTATCAGGAATGGTGATGGGGATAGTGTTTGGGATCGCGTTGATGGCGGGATGGAAGTACATGATGGGCTACCGAGGCAGGAAGCGTGTTGCTAAGGTTTTTTCGGTTTCATATTTCTTCATTTAACTTGTCTGCGTGTGTTCGTCAAAATCGAACTGATGTTTGTTCACGGACATTATTTGACCTGATATTGGTTTGCTGGTTGATCTTATATTGAGTGTTATTTTTCCTTGCGGGTTTATCAGTTTCGGGTTTGGTCTCTCTCTTGGTCAGTGTCGGCTGATGTCCGATTCATCTGAATATTTATGACTGATTTGAAAATTTGATGGTTATGTCAACAGGCGGTCGATATCAAGCTACTGAGCTCACTGAACAGGGACGATATGAAAAAAATATGTGGGGAAAACTGTCCGGAGTGGATATCGTTTCCTGTTTTCGAGCAGGTTATACTGTTTTCATGTAATTGACTTGAATTCTTGGGAGAATTTATTTGGTTTGGATATCTATTGGTGATGGCCGTTCTTGTTTGTCTGTTTTAATACGCTTTAATAGTTAGGATTGAAATTATAGATCGCTTGTAATTGGTTCTCTATATCCCTATGTTAACCGACCTGAATTGATGAAGTCTGTTGTTTGGGGATATTTAGTTTTGACCAACTGTATCAGTTGCCAAAGTGATTTCTCCGGATAAGCTTGATTTCGACTTACTTTGTTGAGTATAACCCTATGAGGGGGCATATTGCTTTGTAGACTGGTAAAACAAGTGAATCTATTGGTTTTCATTGCGGTTGTGTCTCTTCAGTGTGCTTGGGGTTTACAAAGCGGCTAGAGTGCTCCCTTGGGTATTGACTGTTTGTTTCCCTTATTGAAAAAGTAGGATATCTAATTGAGAAATGAACAATTCTCTGGATCAGTTTCCCCTTTTCATAAGTTGGGCCACTTCTTGAAATCGATGTAGTTCTAGATGATAAGAATCTCCATGGATGGCATCACTCGGTGAAGGAGCTTGTAAAGGAAGAGTTTGTGAGAGAAGACAAAATGGGACATGAGAATCTGGAATGGTCGATCCTGCTTCACTCATAAAACCTTGTTTTAATCTCAACCGCGCCAACTTTTTGGAGATGCCCACCCTGCACATGAGTTAATCAACTCTCTGATGAGACACTTTGTTGATCTTTTCCAATTTAGCATTTAATAAGAAAACTCACAAGGTGCATCATCCTATCAATCACTCAGCCATCTCTCCAAAAGAATTTTTATTCCATTCCTCTTATTTGAACATGGCTGTAGGGTAGCAGTATCCTTTTTTTTGTGTGTGGTTGTATTATGAGAGATTTATGTAATTCTTGCAATAACACTATTTTGTTAATCAAATATTGGGATTGCCCCAGAGTTAGGGTTTAAATGTTTTGTTTATTAAACAAGCGTATTTGAAGTGTGAATACGAGTTTTCTTCTTCACCTTCACGATTGTATTGGTCATTGTTGCTGATTTTATATTGTTCTGCTCACCTTTTCAGGTGAAATGGCTAAATAAACATCTCAGCAAGCTGTGGCCATTTGTTGCAGATGTAAGCTTGGTCCTTTCTTTTTCTCTAAACTGTGTAATTCATTAAGATGCGTCACTTGTGATCCTGCCATATTCACCTTTTATGTATGAAATATGAAGAATTTTTAGATGTATTATTATTTGCATGAAACGTGAAGTAATAACTTGTAAATCTAATCTACAGGAGACTCGGTTTTCTTGACTTTGTTGACATCTTATCACGTGACATGCCTGAGGCACCAGATATCCGATTGCAAGTTTTTGTTAATGTGTTAAATGTCTTGCTACATAGAATGGACGTGCTATGCATTAGTCTGTATAAAAACCCGATGTCCATACTATGTAGTACTTCGGATTTGTAAGTGTTAAAACATGCTAAGAATTTACTGTGAATAGAAGATTGATAATTCTTTCCTCTAAATAAAAATGAAGATTGATACTTCTTTCTTGCATAAATACATATCGTGGAATCGATCCTGATATGCACCTTGCACTATAGTTTCCTGAAATGAAATATATGTGAAGCCATTTTATCCGAGTACAGAAACTCCTTCTAAGTAACTAATCTAGTTTTATAGCAGACACAAAAAGAAAGATCAACTGAAGCATGATAGAGATTGACTCTTCTAGTGAAGGTGATAGAGAATAAATTGGCAAGGACATTCGAGGAATTCTTTTATTTGCATGTTTGATTTGTCTATTGTCATGTTCTTATTGGTACAAATTATACTTTTTCGTGACTCCTCAACGTGTTTCATGCATTTCGTGTTCTTCTATCTGTAGTGAAGTATTTGAGCTGACTATTGGAGGTTTTGTTTTGTTAATTTTGCAACTAAATTGTTGATTGGTTTCTCTCTCAGGCAGCAGAGGCTGTCATAAAAGAATCTGTGGAACCATTGTTGGAACAATATCGTCCTACTGGGATCAGTTCTTTGAAATTCAGCAAATTATCCCTCGGAACTGTGGCTCCTAAAATTGAAGGTTGGAGAGCTAGCTGCATTCACATACATGCATTTTCGTTTTAATTTATATTATTTGAGTTTCGGCAAATGTGTCCGTTTTCTGAAACTTTTGTTGGATACAGTATCACCAATGCTCTAAGAAAATCTTCTTTTTTTTCTCATTTGAGATTTTGACATTCTTTACTGGTGAGGATTGCTGTCAGTATCATTTGATGACTGATTTGAAAGATTCAGAAAGTTTATTGGGTAAACTGAGAAAGGTTTATCCCTATTGAACTTCCTAAGCAGCACCTGG
>AYJT01072104.1:0-17273 GCA_001278415.1 Ocimum tenuiflorum
CCATGGGAGATTGAATCGGGGGAGAAATGGGGGGATCGAGAGGGATTTGAACAGTTTGAATGGATCGAGAATTCCGCTTCTCTAGGGAGGAAGAGGAGAGACAGGCCTTCGCGCTCGCGATGAATACTGCCGATGCCACGTGGCGGGGATTTACCGGAAAACGGTTCGGCCACGTGGTCGGCACGTGACGCAGCCATCTCAAGCGAAGCATATTTGTTCGTTATATTTTCTCTCTTGTTCGTGGATATTTGTCGCACTTCTATCTGTTATTTTTATAATAATTGCGCACGTGCGATTTGTAATTTTTTTTTTAATCTTTTTTACTTTTGTAGTACTTTCATGTAATTCTTTTTATTGGGGTAATTTTATATTTCAACATTTTAATGTAATTTTGATTTAATTCATGTTTTTCCGGCAATTGGCTATAAATTTGGTCAAAATATGGAGATTTGTGAGAAGATATGGAACCACTATTTTTGTAGTAAAGATGCTCAAATTTTTTACCCCACATATATTCCTTTTCTTTACGTTTTTTAATATAGTTTTATGCTGTGGTTTTTTTCTTAAAAAAAAAAGGGAAAAAAGCCATATGGGCTATTGATATTCCCTAGGTTATCTGGAAATTGCAATTTTCAACGGCAGAATTGGCGAATTTAAATAGTGTATTTTTATCAATCCAAACTCATACCCACTTTTGATCCTAACTTAAACTTATATTCTTCTTTTTGATCTCAAACTCGCATAAATAATTTAGACGATCTAACGGAAGATCTACTCATTTTCAATACAATTCCATAACCAGACATTCACCAACACGATAATAACTGTCAGAAGTCCATCAAATAGATTTATAAATTATATATTTTTAACTTGTTTATTGCATTAAATTTTTATGGCATTGTCTTGATAAGAAAAAATTACGTTACTTTTGTTTTCGAATAAGACCTTTAATATTGGCGAAAAGCATTATTTTCTCAAGATTATTTTCTCGAGACAACAAAACTCCAAGGAAATCCAAAAAGAAATGAACTCCAAGGAATCTCATTCCATTCTTTGCCACAAAACTCAAAGTTTCAATTTTAACACCATTATTCAAAGTCGAGAAACAATAAATATGATTAAAATGTGCATACATATACAAACGAAAACTTGTGAGAAATGAGATTTTAAGAAGAGCCGGTTGCAAAATCATCGAGGAGGCGTTCGATGGTCTTCCGCGATGTGACTTTGTCGATCTCAAACACCCTCATTGTCTCACCATGTATGCCTGCACAAAAACCGATCGATAATCTCACTCGAAGAACATACAGTGGGAGATAAAAGTTCCCGAGACTCGATAGATAGGAAGAGCAGACTAACCTGATTGATTTAGAGGTCTGAGTGGAAGTTGAGCTGCGCTTGCATTCAGAAACATTACCAGATTCTTCATGAGATCAGATGATTCAGCAGATAACAGAATTTCCCTCTGATTTTGCACCATCAACAAATATATTTAGATATGTAGAGACTAAGGGAGGAGGAAACAGGATGCAAATGGATGGTTCGGTTTTGAATCAGAACCGAAACCCAAATTACTTACAAAGATAGAACATGAAGCACCCATACCGAACAAATTGTAGAAGAATTTGTTCTAATTTTTTCTGAGCGATTTTAGATAATAAAAGAATTTTAACGATCAAACCATCTTTTTTTTTTAAAAAAACCGAAACAACTACAGAAAAAGCTACAGAATCATTCTGCTTGCTTCGGTTTCTTCGTAGCATGTTTCAGCTTACACCATAGCTGAAACTGATGATAACAATTTCTTGGTGCAAAATCCAGTTATAAATGAGGATTGTTTTATGACAAAGCAGGAAAAAAAATTCAAATAGCTGATGTGTCGTTGAACGTCATAAGAATGATTTATAAACATCACAAGTAATACCAAAATGCAAGAATGAAAGAGAGACCGCTCGAACCTTGAATCTCTTCTGAGAATCATAATAGCCTGAGACAACGATTAGTATGCCAAGTTTCTCCAATTCTGCATTTCAAAACAAAAGTCAAGTACAGAAACAAATGATATTGCTCAGTCTACTTGGTGAAGTGAGTGGAGAATTCAACAATATGATAGCAATGTCTAGAAGGGCAAAATCGACAATGCAAGCAAATATATGTAATAATTACTTTGGAAATGTATGATTTCTTGAACTGAAGCTGAATCATGAGACAGCAGTTGGGCAACTGACATCCCGATTGCACTCATCCCGATACTAGTTCCCAACCGTGAGCTGATAGTATTTGGTTTTCCTGTTTGGTCAAATAACGAGACCAATGGACACAATATTTGCATTAGAATTTTACTTTCCATTTGCAAGAAAATGGAATTGTTGCACACAATTCTCCAGCAACCCAGAAAGCAAATACATGTCGTAACTATAAATGAGAACTAACTATTAGGAAAAATCACCGATTAGTATTTTGAAAGAAGAAAAAAGAAGGCTATACAAATAGGATGAAAATTAGACACAGATAATTCTGCAGCAATCGACACATTGAAGAAATAGTTGTGAAAAACCTGAAATGGTCCACTTTTTGAATTCCTTGTGCAGAATATCCAGCACTTTAAGGTCATATGAACCATGAGTTGTGTATTTCACTGAAACACAGAAAAAGCAAATGCTTTAAATTAATAGCAATGAACAGATTCGAATACAACAGTTAGAGGACCACTAATGTTACTTTCTCACATATTTGATAAAGTCCGTTGAATCCAAATCGACCGGCTCCATTAATTAACAAGGTTGCCATGTATTTATCTTTTGAAGTACAATGAGGGCTCGATAAATTTCCAGTATCCACGAGGATGCCTGCTAGCTACAAATTACAGAAAAGACATTACTGGGAGATTTTCTTGAAAGGCCCGAGGTAATACCACTAAAACCAGAGCTCAGCATTAACTGTACTTCATTTGATAATATTTTTCATGTCAAGCAAAATCAATGTTTGATTATTTTGATGGTGTGATTCTACACAGTTTCCACATCTATGAATACAAGAACATGACTTCTTTTATCAATGTTAGGGAAGGCAATCTGCTGGTTGAGAGGAATTTCTTTACTGTTTCTATGCTATATATATTTATATATAAGATCAAGAGGGTAACAGATGGACTATTAAGTTTCTTGTTTTCTGTAATGAAGTGTGTGTATATTTGTTTTTTTAAAGGTAAACAATTAGAGGCCTTTGATCCTATGATTCAGATAATTATACCAGCACAGAAACAAAACTTGCGGATATAAATGCAGAAGTTGATATAGAATGTGGACGCATGCAACCGAAAAATGATGTCACAGTACCAGAAGTCTACTAAATCCTTGTCCAGCCAATATCTCAGGTGAATTCATGGCAAATTTTTCAGCAATCACAGTGCAGCATGAAACATCCTGAAACGAAAAAACAGATTATGTATGTTTTTCATTTTAGAGCAGGAAAAATATACAAGTTAAAAAAATTAAGAACGAAAATAGAGATAATAAACATCTCTTCAGAACATCAAGGAAAGAGGGATGGATGCATAGTAACATTCAAGATCAAATTGATACCCCAAGTCCACCTTCTGAAAATCAAGGTAAAGTATTTCTTTTTTCTGACAAGGAAAATGTCTATGCATCAGTCTAGCTTGTTAAGTGTGTAACATAGAAAAGAAAGTCGTTTATTTTGCTACGGTCAAAGTGGGAGTTTCTACAATGCTGTAATTTTTAAGTTGTTAGCAAGATCTATCTACTGAATCCAAAATAGATTCTACCTACATTTACTTGGAATTGTTTCTCCTCCTCTCTTAAAGGAATGTTGAATGAGGCTCTCCAGATAGCCAATATAGAACACATAAGGGGATATTGTAGCCATTTTCCAAGTTATTAGAGGAATGGAGTGAAGAGCAGAGAGAAAAATCCAGATAATGTTGTAAACAGATTACCTCTCGCACGGTGACGGTATGAACCCAAGAGTATACATCAGACTGCAGAGAAGGTTGAATGATGTCAGAATATATTCAGCATATACATGTTAAGCATATTAAGACCAAAACTACAATGAGGTTAACCTCTGAGCAGTGGAACACTTCAACTATCGCCTCTCTCAGTGCCTGCCCCAATAAGCAAGATGAGCTTTTCATTGCAAGAGGTTGGTAGAAAAACCAGCAACTTGGAATAGAAGTATTTTACCTCTTGTTCAGAAGGGATCTTATCACAATTAACCAATACCAGTTTGAGACTCCCAAAAAGATCGTAATAGGTCAAATCAATCTGGTAAGCATCATTGAAAAGGAGGATGGATTAATTCAACTGGAAAAACAGAACATGTGTGAGAGATTGAGTGACAGAGACTCTGAAAATACAAATGCATTAGCGAGGAATAGTGAAGAGGAAGATGACTCTGTGATGGAGAAAGAATGAGAAGCAGGACGTGTAAATGAAAGAAAAAGAACATAAGCACAGCTACTATCAATTACATATACTGAACCTGGTCTTTCAACCCTCTAAACAAAACCTCAATTTCCAAACGATGTTTTTAAGTTGGACGGATTCCACAAAAGAAACCAGTTTTTCAAGAAAGCAATCATGTTTAGGATGTCCATAAACGAAGACAAGGGCTAGTTTATAGTTTCAAAATTCTGAAATGGTAAAAGTACCTCATCAATAAAAAACAAGGATGACAAGTCGATATGGCATGAATCAAGGAGCCACTGAACATTAGCATACGAATCTAAGCTGGACCTCTTCATGTTAATTACAGGAACACTGCAGAACTGCTTGCTCTTGATAGTCTCGTTTAGATACAAGGCATACATGATGGTCGAAGCCACTGATCCCACATCTGCAGAACACTATGATAAGTTATAAAAAGGCACCTTAACAATTAGTCCAACTAATCTTGTTGTTTTAGTTCATAAAGGAAAATAGAGCCAGGACCTTTCAAATCCATTATGGTTCATTCATTGTAGTTAGTAACTGTATTTTTTCAGAAATTGCACCGGTGGAGACTGGCCAAGGATTTTATCTTCTCCTTTATCATAGTCTTATGCGTCTTCTCCGTATTTAGTTATTCCTTTTCTCATACAATTTTACTCAACTTCATTAATCGATCCAGTTGAATGAGCGACATGCAACTAAAAAAACAATCATTATATAGAAAAGGGTCAATAATAGAATATGTACAATTATAGAAAAGTATTATTTTTTTTTTCGTTTAACAAATCCATGCCCAAGTTAGATGACAGGCAACCCACATGCTAGTTGATTTCAACGGTGACTGATGCAAACACAATGCATGTGCATAACTTCAAAACTCAAATGATTGTATGAAGCATTTATTTATTAATGTCTTCAGATATAAGAGTCTCACAAATCTTTCTTTGATGATTGATACGAAAAATTGAAATTCGTCGCCGGTTTATACATCAAATTTGGAAGATGGTGCACCAACTTGTTGGAGTAAAAAGTAGTGTTACTTATCTCTAGAGTCTCTTAATATCTTGATCATGGTTTTCAAAATGAAAATAAATCGACAAGCGAAAGAGGGTACTGACAAGGTTTTTCTGGAAAATATAACTGAAATTACCTGCAACATTTGGCCCAATCACAGCATGTAGGAATCTTCCAGGAACACCAGCATTCACATCATCCCTCACAGCCTTCAGATACTTGTTTAACTTGTAAATACCCGGGCATGATTCAGTAACTTTCATTTGTTGTGAAGGCCCTTGATAAAAATATGCTGCAGATGGAGGGAGAGGAACACTTGAAATATCTACTTGACTCTTAATCACATGATATGATGTTTCGACAGATGGCCTTGTGGAGGCAACTTGAATGGCTAACTCCTTTCCTTCTACATAATCCGGACTAACTGTTAATGGTTCATTCAAACCATGGAGGTCTATATCCAAATCTGACTGACTAACTACTAGTGGTGAGGCAGTCTTTGACCACCTCCCAGATGATGACCTGCCAATAGGTTCAAGAACAATGTCCAAAGGTGAGTTTTTAGGACTATTAGAGGCTTCTTCAGTTATAGTTTCAAATATATTTCTCGATCCACGGTCTCCGATATCTGAGGTTGATCTATAACTATTTTTCCTTGCTAGATTTGCTTGAAAGTCAATGGCACCGCTTTTCTTCACAGTTGCTGCTTCGCCTCTTCTCATCCCATCAAAGAATGGGTCATCGCGAGTACGAAGATACACTTCCTGCAGTATTGGGGGAGAATACATGATTATGAACCAACATTAGCTAAAATAATCATATTAAGGTTTTGAATATGCTCTCAGTTTCTGAAATCAAATCAATATTCAGTATTCACACACACACTTATACGGATGCATGACTAAACTTATGCTTCCATATTTAAGGAATGTAGCACTCGTTTAATACTAAGGCTGTAACATATGAAAGCGAAATTCATGGTTTATGCACGCAAAGGTTCAAATATAACCATCAAACAGTATGGAAGCTATAGAAAATTCTCAGCATAACGATTAAGAGTTCCCCGCAACACACACCAAGTTCACAAAGACTCGAGATTTTAATTTATGTAGCATTTATTGTTCTCGCTCTCTTTCTTTTCCTGCAGCTTTAAAGTGTTTTTTAGTAGGGTGAATCAAGAGGGTCACCACTTTATATTGTGAATTCCATCTGGAGAAGCTCTTTAGCCCTCATTTTGGTTAGGTTTAATCTAACTAATATTATGACTCTGAATCACAACAAAGGGGCCAATCATTATACTGCCCTATGTGTGGATAACCAAAATTTCATACTAATGCAATAGTAAAAATGAAAACGCATCAAAACATCATCACAAAGATAACACGGCTTTCGGTCATTAATATTTCCATACAGAGATTATGATTCAACCGCATCACGTCATGGGAAAAGAATCCTAATCCGGCCATCTTTCGCTTAACTACCACACAAATAGGCATCTTCACCAGCAATTCCAGTAGCTACATCAACCAGAAATCATCCCCATACATCATGCAATAGACACGTTCCATAGTTCCATTATTGATACACCAACCATAAAGATATACTACTACGTAACATTATGGTCTCTGTTTTGTCGGCATCCTTCGAATCTCATTTAAGTGCCCATAGTTATTTATCGCATCCCATTTACACACTCCAAACTTTCCATTGCACATATTCAAGTCAGTTTATTTTTACATCATCAAACCCTGTACCAGATATGGTATACTTTACACACACACACACACACACACACACACACAATCATCTCCTGAGCAAATACCATTCTATATTACATAATCATAGGTTGAATCATTCGCAAAAGCAACGAGACAACGAGCCCAGACCAAAAACAGGAATATAAATTGGGATTTCAGAGCTGATTTACCCGTTGATTTGAGTCCACTGTATTGGAGGCAATGGTGGACTTCATCTCAGCAGCAGTAAGGCTGAAAAATCACCCTCCGATGTGTATATCTGTGATGTGGTGCGTGTAGTCTGTGAACAGGCAACAGATGATTTGAGAAAGACAAAAAGGTGAAGAAAAAGAACGCAAAGATCGAAGCTTTGTATAGCAAACATTGTGGAATCCGCCATTGGAGCACATTGTTGGACTTATTCCAACATCCATTCGGCAGAAGAATTCAAGTGAGCAAAAACAGGTAATTAAATTACAAAACCCAATCCCCAAGGTGCATGTCCGAAAAACACAACAGGAAATTCCACCACAATTTTTTAGCTCGGGAAACAATGCTTCTTCTGAACTTTTCTCAACTTTAAATACAGGATTTTAAAGTGTAAAGAAAAAGGGCGCAAGAAAAACCTGTCAGGCCAAGCGCGAAACCTCTCCGCCGCCGCGGCGGAGACGATAGTTTGTCGGCGGAGCATCGTCGCCGGTGTCGAAAACGGAGGTAATATATCCATCAGCATCTTTCTTTTTAATTTGTTTCTAGCGGTTAATATCAAACAATTTTTCATAAATTTTTATTATATTGTTTTTAAAAAAGTATAACTTTCACAAATACATTAGGGCCATGGTGACGTATGGTAGTCTAAAAAATTATTAACTCAAATATATTAAAATTTATATCGGTATCATGTTCACATGAATAATAGGTATGAATATTCTTAAATATATTTCATAGCCTTTTAACATTTTAATTAAAAATTAAATTAAGTAATATTGAACACTAATATGGGTATTTATATACAAGTAGTGCAACAACTTTCAATGGAGCCAAGCTCGGGTTAAAAAATTATGAAGTGTTAAATAGAAACTATCTAAACCTTACCTTTGAGATTCATTTATTTTTAAGGAAACGTCTTAGATCGAATAAATAAATATTTTGATGGATTATAAAAACATTTAATTTGAATTAAAAATATTGCTTGGGATGCATTACATTTTCCACATAGTTAATATGAATCGCTATGTTTTCATTCAACCAAAATACTTTATAGAATATACTAATATATATTGTAAGGTGATGTTTGATTGGTGGGTTTAGAATTGGGGAATTGAATGAAACTCAAAATAAGTTGTTTGGTTCGTAATTTTGGAATGAATATTTGGGAATCTACCAAACCCTTTTAATTTGGTGGGTTTTATTCCCAAACCCATAATCATTCTATCTACTATCAAACACATATCCATAGTGATTTTCGGCAATTAAACCAAACGCCACCTAAATCTTTATCTATCCTAGCCCCTAGGAATCATCTAGAAGGTATTGTGGAATTTAAAATAACAAAATATTTAAATAAGTTAAACACCAAAATCTTCATTATTCGAAATGATATATTTCGAAAATCTTGATTCAATCAATCTGTCTGAAATAAATGGCATAATCATTTAACATGATTACATTATAGTGATCCAATCTATACTAATATTGAGCATGATATATTTGAAACTAATTATTAAATATGACAACCTACCAACACGTCGCTCCATATCGTGTAGAGCCGTCCTCATATTTTAGTACTTAATATTATTCTTCAATTTCCATTTTATTATGCTTTAATTTAATTTTATAATTATTGAATAAGATTGATCATAGAAATATGAAAGTATATAAAAAGTAGGTGGGTTGCATTTATTGAGGGTGATTTAATTTTCGTTCGATTCTCCAGATTTTTATTTACTTATTAACAAAAAGATAAGCTAAAATAGGTAAAATTATACAAGGTAAGTGCATTAATCATAATTATGTACGTAAAGTCTATAAATTATCTTCCCCTCCACCATTACTTCCTCATTAGCCTCTGCGTTTCCCTTATGTATGAGTAGTTCATACACACATATTATGTATATGGATGCCATTTTTATATGATGGAGGGAAAGAAAAAAAAAAGGTTCGAAGGGGAAATGGAAATGCCGAATGGCGTAGACATGCCTCGCTCCCTACATGCCACTCGGTAACATTAATTCGATAATTGGATCGATCGAGTCAAATGGCATGTAAGGAGCGATGCATGTCGTGGAATCATTGTTCCTTTTACCTTGTTTTCTGTTAATATTTGTATAGAATACTAACGTATTTTGTTAGTTCACTCTTTTAGTTTAAAAAATCTATACATATTCCTTTATCAATTGTTCGTTATAATACATAAGAGATGTATCGAGGGTTATAATAAGCACTTTTATGCTTGTTGTTGGATTTAATGCGTAATGATATATTTATAAAATTATATTCGATGCAATTGATGGAAAGAGAGTGACTTAATGTGCCTGGCTCCCTGTATGCCACTCGACGACACTAATTCGACTAATGAATTTGTTGAATCGAATGGCGTATAAGGAGTCAAGCACGTCCACAAGAATGTTCTATCATCATCTCTTTCAAAACTTGACCGGGAAAGATTGTGTGGGATATTTTGTTTATTTTTATAAATTGGACAATGAAAATATTTTTATGAACTAGCTAATCGAATTGTATATATCTTTCCGTGCTTGATCATTACTTTTGCCAATTCCATAGCAAATGTCGGTATGAACAAAATTAAAATTACTAATTTGATCTTTTGAAATAGTGGATCATTTAATAATTATATAACTCTCACGTCACATCTTAACACTAGTTTTATTGAATCTTAAAATTTTCCAATCTTAACGAAATTAATTTATATCTATTCCAAATCCATTATTTTTGTTTTCTATATCCAAATATATTAAACCCAAATCATTCAGAGCAACAAGTCACAAAATCCAAACCAGATTTCAGTCCATAATCAGAACCCTTAACAAATTGATGTCTAATAATCCCGAATCCCCGATACTATAATTTTAATCGTGTAAAAATTATCAAAATCGTACGTGGGAATTATATGATATTATATTGATGTATTTTATATACATAAAAGATGATGTATAGTTTAAGTATAGTTTCAATAACTTTGGTGTGGCATCATTGTTAAAATTGTCAAAAAGTGAAGTCACAATTTTGCCAGGGACGTAACTGCACTTGGCCGGGGTCGGCCGACCTGATGATGAATCAAAGATTTTTTTAATAGGAATATTTGATCGAGAATTTTATGTGAGAGTTGTAATGGTATATATATTATTTGAGCCCCCACAATGGGAAAAAAAAATATCTCTCAAACGTAATATTTAATTTGGAACCTTCACGACACTCAACTTCTACGTCGGCCACTGCAATTTACTACAAATTGCAAAAGTGGTCTGAGCACCAACATGCCTTTGCTATAATTCACATATTTATCTCTCTGAAATTTTAATTCATCTGAGTTTTTCTTTTGTTTTTTTTTCCCTCTCATTTTCTCTTCAATATTTTGGAGAAATATTATTTCGAGAAAATGCAATATTTCCTTAATTATAATGCATTTATATTTACTTTCCTTATTTAAATGGAAGGTCCGCTTAGAAGTACATATTTGCATGCTTCTGAGTTATCGTGGCTTGACAAAATGAGAAGAAATTAATTACCTTTTTTGGTTGTACACATTTTAAATCTTGATAATCGAATTCACAAAAATTTTGACTTGATTCGCAATCTCATTTTTGTATGGCATATAAATGATTAATAAACATTAAATCCAGAAATGAAATAACTTTCTCAACTATAATTTCCGTACTCTCTATCTTCTTGTACAAATAATCACCACATTTCAGAAATTACTTAAACGTCAAACCAACAATCGCATTAATCAATTGATTATCAATTTTCGAATTCTATTTTTTACGAAAAGCAAACTATTTACACTATATAAGATAAAATGTGATTCGAACCTTAAATAGTTGAAAACAAAATTGCTCTCAGAATTAACACATGTTACTATTCCAAATTTAAGCCCGTTGGTGATTGGATCCCCTCAAATTTAATCCTTATTTCGGATGTAGACGAGTAAATGACAAAGAGGAAGTATATCATGTAAGAAAAGATATTGGAAAATGAGAATGAATCCGAGCCGTGAGATCAATAAGATATACAGTTGAGATTTTTTCTCTTTTCAGCGTCTGTGTTTGATTGTGTTATAACCGTATGCTATGAGATTTATTATTATTTCTTTCTATAGGAAGATTTTTCCTACGGGATTTGAACTCATGGCAAAGATAGTTTAAATGAACGCAATTTCAATTACTGGAATTAATTTTACCATTTACTCAATTTCACGACTATGCATAGACATGTAACAACTCGATTATATTTTTCAAATAAATGACACTTGGATAGAATATTGTTCTATTTATTAAAAAAAAAGAAGCAGTTTTATACCATTTGCTAATGGTCGAAGAATTTCCCCTGCCGATGATTTTACGAGATTAATGACATGTTGGCATGTTCTAATCGGGCAACATGAACAAGAATTTAGAACGTGACAACATTTAATCAGTTTAGTTTCGATGTAATTAATATCAATATATACATATTAATGTTATTCGTTCTTTTTATTTTATTTTATTGCGACCTTTGTTTTCCGGGAATTTATTAAAATCCACTTAAAGGGGCTTGGGATCTCGAAATGAATCCCCAAAATAATGGCAAAAAGCACTCATTTTCTTGCCAATGGAAGTAAAGTTGTCATTTCATATTTGTTAATTCATACGCAACTGGCAAACCTGCCACAGAATCCTAGGAACTATCTTTTCCCTTTTTTTTAATTTAAATTAAATTAATTTTATTTCACATTTTTTATGACAAGAAAAAATTATTTGACAATATTCTCTATTCATGACTAATAAAATATATATTATATATCATATTAGAGATTTTGTGAGGGATGGTGGAATTTAAATTCATAAAACTATTATAACGAATTTACATATTTCACCGATGAGGCCACTCTCTTCATTCCGATTTACTGTCAAATGTCTTAATATTTATTTAATATATTTTTTAAAAATAACTTTTTGGGTTTTATAATATATTTTACAATTTATTAAGTAGAGTTGATCATAATATCTTTATGGTATTTTGTTTTCATTTATTTATAGTTAATATTGACTAATTATTACCAAAATTCATAAATTTCATAATAATAAAGTAAAAAATGGAACACTATTTAAGAGTAGATTATCCAACCAACTCTTTCGTAGTGCAGAATTCATTTCTTTTTCATCTAAATCATATTTAAATGCATTTTAAAGGTTTCATTTATACTTAATTAATTTGTTGAACCTTATCTTCTCGAGGTGATCAACATGTAGTTATAAAATATTATCTCGCCTTACTTCAACCACCTCGCAAATTAAATTATTAAACTTTGATCCCATTGGAAATTAATCACAATTCAACACTAGTATTCAATTAAACACTATGAAATTTAAATACTACTGAATTAAATTTTCACTTAACTTCAACAGCAACTGATCGATTGATGCGTCACTGGAATGAACTGAAAGAATAAAAATCTGTTAATACGTCCGACAAACCCGCAACATTTCTTTTTAAAAAAATTCACAGAAATGTATTACTAAAATCAACAATTTTTTTGTTTAATTATAATTGATTAAAAGCTATAACTCCCTCTTTAATGTATATGAGAAACAATCAAAACCCATTGTGCCATGTGATAATGTGCTCACAACTGTTGTATCAATAAATTAGAGGTGTTGATAATAATTAAAGTATTGTCGTCACAACAAATATTATATTGACACATCAGTTATGATATATTATCATATGCTCACGAAGGACATTTGAGCGTTTATCGAATGTATCTAGACCACAAAATAATACATGATTCAAACTCGCAACCAATTTCCATAAGATGACAATCAAAACTAATTGATTTCACATTAACCCTTTAATACCGAAATTAGCTAGGTTAATTACAGGTGAAATTATTTGACTTATTTCAGCTATCTAATTAATGAGGCGCATCATTTATTTCGAAAAAAAAATGAGAGCAAATGGCAGATTAATCTGGGCCGTCAAGATGGACCAGCCACTGACGGCGAAAATGAACGGTGGCGGGTAGGTGGCGGACGACGTCAGACGGTGGCTGACGGTGGAGCAAGTGTCTCGCGTGCGGATCGATCAACACCAAAAAAAGACTTTTGACGAGCCACTTATTAATTAATAATTAATTTACCACGACTTTAATCACAATAAATAAATCCGATAAATCGGTCGTAAGCATCGAGGCAGACTTGTCATTATTAGGGGTGAGTCACGACTTCAATTAATTGTTTAGTACATAGTTTTATAGATAAAAAAAAAAACAAGTACAATTAACAAATTGGATTAAATTAATGGCTGTGGATCACATGGAAGGATGCTTCTACTTCCGGTTTAATTAGGTTTGTAAGAAATAAAAATATTCAAGAGGACAAATTCTGTGTCAGAGAATCCCAGTCTTAATTTTGTTTTATTTTATTTATTTTTTGGTATTTTGTTTCATGCACGAACATGGGTTATGTGTTGTCTGTACCCAAATTATACAATGATTATAACCCTCAAACCAGCTAGGGTTTTTATGGGGATGGACCACCACAAATCTTTCAAATAAAGACCAATTTTCAAGCTATTATTCGCTTCTTTTTTTTCCTAGTTAAAATATATATGTAAATCTTAATTTTTCATTTTAATACTGATTCAAGTTTGTTTGGAATCTGTGCCTTCAAACCTAGAGTAGTGCTGAGAGATTCATGTGCAAGATTTTAATTCTTAAAATTTGAACAATTTGTATGATTATGATACAGACCAGATAAATAGATCTTAATATTACTGTATGAATTCCATTGTTTATTAAGTTGACATAAGTGTTGGCTAAAGAGAAATATCATAATAATGGGGTGGAAAATTCCCAAATTGTTAGTAATATCGAGGACTCTAATGAGTCGAATTATTTACAAGAAACATGGATCTCAATTCATGAAAACTGATTCGAACTCTTTTAATTATGCTCGTAATAAAAAAATATCAAACTTAAGTTGAACAATATTTCTCTCACTTACATTATAATAAGTTAGTTTGAAAATATAACTAAAATTATCAACTTTTTAAAAGTTATTTTCTTATACTTTAACTATAAGTAGATATGTATTTCGTCAGTTTAATTTGTAGATATAAGAAGATAAATGTTTAAATATAAATCAAAATTTTAAAATACTTATTCGTACTTTAATAAAGCTCATGAGACTCGGTAAAACAAACAAATTAAATTGAGTAAGAAAAACTATTTTACTCGATTTTCATTTCATCAATCATAACATGTTATCACCCATGATTTTTTTGCGTACAAAGTCGAATCACGTAAAGAAAAAATGTATAAAATCGTACTATTTTTAAAGCTATATCTAGACTCAAATAGAAGTATTAATTATCTTAGTTAAGAGATTAAAAAATAAATTTTACCCACAATTTGCAGCACTCTAAAATTCCCCACTACATGTGCTGAAATAATATTCGTTACAGAACTCCGTATTATACTCTCCCACTTCCACATGACCTGCCACAATCTATTAATAACGATATGAAATAAACATTAATTAATCTTCCCTAAGAAACATTAATTATATCGTTCACAAAAAATATCGTACATGTAATTTAAGAGATCTATTAATTAAGGCGAAGAGAACAATATTTAAAAAAAAAAATGATTGCAGCGAGTACAATCATTCCCCAAAATTTACACAACATTGGTCTAATATTTGCATTAGTGGGAAACAAATTGATGATGTCTAGAAGTCTTATTCAAGGGAAACAAAAATGGTTAAAAATATAACTGAATTTGAACTAATTGATGCGGTTTAGATTAAAAAAATGGGTCAATTTACCCGACTTATTTCGAAAAATAAAATGATAAATACAATAATAACGTGACATGAAAATTCTCTCTCCCTCTTTTTTTTTTTTAATCATACCTGTAGTATAGGATTCAAACACTTGATCTTACTTAAGCGTGAATCAATCCTTACTACTGAACCACAAGCTTGGGGTTGAAAATTCTCTCTTTTGACATAGAATAAAATTACAAGTTGTTGTCTCTTCGGGGACGACCCAATCGTGAAGACCCATGTGTAAGGACTCTCCAAATGAGAGAGATCTAGAGTTCAATTTCCCACCCGACCCCGTTCCCCAATTAAAAAGAGAAAATTACAAGTTGCTAAATACATGCGAAAGGTAATATTAAAGAGGTCGTCGGCGACGACGTGACGTGGTAAACAACGATTGGCTGGTTCGAAAACTTCAATTTATTTCTTATTTGAAGCATACATGCCACTTTACTCACACTGAGAGAAGTGTATATATTGTGTATGATGTATGTGTGTACGTATGCATGTATAAATTTTCAGCTTATAAACTTTTCTTTTTGCGAGACAGTTCCTTAACTTATTTTTTAGTGGTGCAGCATTTCTGGCTAATTGTTGAGAGTTAAAAATGGTACCAAAAATATTAATGTCAAGCAATTATGTACGTAGCAATAAGCCAATAATGCACGTATCGATTTCTGAAAAGGCACAAGTCAACCGACATTGACTTGATTGATTTTGGAGAATGGAGTCACATAATGGTAAATTCTTGTGGTAACGACATAAAAATTTACCCTTTTTCTCCACATTTTTATCATATATTAGGTGATTGATCAGTAAGGTAAGGGTATGATAGATGAATATTCAATTCTTATTTTATTGAGAAGGTCTTCTCTTAAACAGTCTAAATCATTTAGGCGGGTTTAAATTAAAATCTATGGTGGGTATAAGTTTGGATTTAGAATCCAAGACAAGTATGAATTTGGGTTTGTGGAAATGAACTATTTAGATTTGTTTAAATCATTTAGGCGGTCTAACAGGTTTTTGCCTACATTATTATATATTGCATCAAATTTTGAGAAAATGATAAAACATAAATTTAAAAATATTATGTACTCCAATTGGATATGATAAATCTTGTAATGAATTGAATAGCAAAACTAAACCTTTGTAAATAATAATAAAAACTTAAATCATAATATGGCAGGAACTGTAATCTGATAAGCGCACTTCTATCAAATTATTTTCTATCTTAAATATTTATTTAATCGTATAAGAACTGGTTTGGAATCCCCATTGTTGTATTGCATTTTGTGTTTCAACTACTTTTTATTTACCAATCCCTAATTTTAGTTTTAGTTTTATGTTTAGCCTAGGTTTACAATCATTAAATGGGATTTACTATTAAATCCAATCAGGATAGAACTGTATAAATGTAAACTAGTCACTTTTTAATTGGCAATAATTTAACAATTATTATGTACCCCATTAATTGGTGTAATATACAATGAATTGAAAAACTTAACTAAACATAAACCCTAAATCATAAGCATAAGTAAAAAAATACTAAAAATATAAAGTAATATAATAAATCAACCCCAAAAAAGTATTATATATATATAGGAGTAGATCATATAAGAAAAGATTCTTAATGAGAAATAAGAATGAATCTGAGCCATGAGATAAATAAGATACATGGTTGAGATTTTTTTCCTTTTCAGTGTATGTGCTTGATTGTGTTATAACTGTCTGTTTAATAACACAATCAAGCATGCATGCTGAAAAGAGAGAACAAATCTCAACTGTATATCTTATTTGTTTTTGTCCGCTTGCATATGTACGTTGTTTCTGTTGCATATAGGATTATACTGGTAATTTTACAATAATCGTTCATGTCCTGACAATACAACATATATTCATATGCAAATGGTTGTATAATGTCGTATCATGTTATATGCAACATAGTTATGGTATGCAATATGCAACAAAACACATATGCATATGCAAACGAATACATATGCAATTGATTATGTCATCGTATGTGTATACTG
>AYJT01072111.1:0-11703 GCA_001278415.1 Ocimum tenuiflorum
ATTGATAAGCCCACTCTATTTACTTGTAATTGGTCCCTGAGTTGACCCAATAACCTTTTATTAAAAGAATCCTAGGCCTAGTAGGTCTCCTAGGCCCAGTAAGAAAAGGCCTCCTAAATCCTCTATAAATATGAGTTCGTGATTAGAAATCAATATACAATTCACATAACAAAAACAAAGAAACCCTAGGGGATAATAATTAGGGGGCACTATTTTTCTTGGGATTCTGAACTTAGAAATTTCGCGATCTGTCACCACCGGACTACGCGATATCAGGCGGGGGATATAACTCAGAATCCAATTCTAGAGTCAACCTCTACATCCGTCGACGAAATTTGCGCCAAATTCACAGGTAAGAATTCCACAACTCCTGTGTGATGCATTTACAATTTCTAGAAGCATGTTAGGCAAATAACTGATGTATGATAAGTTATGGTATCCGAAATTCAATCCAGGCGAAACGAATTGAGATTCAATTTTCGCATTCCTATAGAATATTTGTTCATTGCTGTCCTTTGTCACAACAACAAACAAAAAACCTTTATTTCACCCTTTTAAATGGGTAGCATCCACTACAATGACCGGTTTGAGGCATGTAGTGAAAGCAACACGACAAACTCCTAGTGGGAGGAAGCAATGAGTAAATCTACAGTCGGGGCCGATGTCCAAATCTGTTATGGATCCTGGATTACATTGATTGACGACCTCCAGATATTTTGGAAGTATCTGAAAGGAATCAGCTTGGCCACCGTAAATAATTGATATAGCTGTAATGCGTGCACGCAGAGCGGCATTATAACTAGCTCGGATCCCAAAACTTTGCAAGAGCTCGACCATAATGTCCTTGGGTTTGATGATCGAGCCGTGTCGGCGCATCTTTCTTGCAAAATAAGCTACAACCACCAATGAGCGGACACTTATTGAAGCTACATTGGCGAAGTCCAGCTGGCAATTATGCTCCAATATTAACTTGTGCACAAACCACAAGCCAACTCTAGATGCCGCACACATGTAAAAACCACCACATGCATCACTGTGTCTGCAGGCATATTCCACTAGAGTTGCAGCCGATCGAACCATTTTAAATTCTGCCCGATTCTCCATGTGCCATAGACAGACACAAATGTACAAATCTTTTTTTGTCAAAAAGAAAGAGCCCTTAGCGAGTTTTTCATGAATTATGGGTTCCAAGTCTTTCAAGACTGGTGAATCAGTTGTATCTATTGAAACAATGAGAAGTAACCAATTACTAAACTGGTTACTTTGAACCGGATTGGTCTCAAAGCCAATAGGCAAAGGTTGGGACGGAAGAAGACCAGATACAAAGGCACTCAAACCACCTTCTCTTCTGCTCCATGCATGAAAATCTTGAAGTGTACAATCCTACAATGATGTTGTAGTGGCATCATCTTCATCTTCATCATCAGAGGTAGAGTCCAGAGTAGCTTTCTCCTCTTCATCCATCTCTATATCCACTTGAACGTTGTCAACTTGAACGATCGGTGGTTCGTTCAGATCTAGAGCTCCGTGAAACCCGGATATTTTAACTAAAACCCAGTTTGAATTAATTTGTGATATGAATGGTGGCAATGGTGCAGTGAATTGAGGTCTCTGTGCCATGAAGGGGATTGACTGTGAAATAAGAGCGAGAGAATCTATATCGTACAATGGAGTTTGTGAAATATATGTCGACGACTGTGAAAGAAAGGGTTGAGGTTGTTCCATAGCGGTTAAGTTTGTCTCTCTTGAAACATCACCACCATGCATTACTACATTCGCTGTAGGCTCTGAAACAACTGAGCATAATCTTGTAAGCTCATCGTCATTAGCAAGACTCAACCTTATAAACCTTCCAGTTTGAGAAACTGATACGTAATATATCCGATAATCTCCAACCATTGAATCAGGCTGGAGTATGGGTTGAATGCTGCTTTGCAAAGCTTGCACAGAAAAATTATTAGTCGAAATGAACGCTAGGCATTCTGAACTGCCCATATAATTCGAGAAAACATCGAATTGGCCTCCATATTTGACAATTATGCTAACCCAAGTAGATATTTTTTTGTAATGATTTCTGAAACTTAGGAAAATTATGAAATATAAGAATGTAAGAATTGAATTTCAAGACTCGCTCAGAAAATGGATGATGGATGAGTACTAAATAAGGAATTTCACGGAATTCCTATTATTTTTTATTAGGATTTCATGGAATTCCTATTATAATTTATTAGGATTTCACGGAATTCCTACTATAATTTATTAGGATTTCACAAAAATTCCTAATAAATAAGGAATTAAACGGAATTCCTACACATTGTAGTAGGATTTCGTGGATGCCTGTTAACGTTTTCACAGAATTCCTATTGACATTTTCGAACATGAGTCATAAATTCAAAAAATAAGAAAATTCGAATCATAATTTCAACAATTGATAAAATTCGAATCATAACTTCAAAGAATAATAAAATTCGAATCATAAGTTCAATAGTTGATAACAAGCTCATGAATACTCCCAGAAATATTAAAAGTGTTTGATAACTATCCTGAAAAAATTTCATGGCCATGAACTTCTGATAAAGCCTTAGACCAACATCGTACGTGCACCATTTCCGCCTCGACCGCCCACAGATAATTTGATCGACGATCATAAGTACATAGATCGCTGAATTTCCAGGGATGACTTCCGAACAAGCTTTTTCGGAAACAATGGAATCGGATCTTGCTCTAGAACTTTCAAGTGAAATGCATTCAGGTTCCAGTAGTGCATCAAGAGGAAGTACTTGTACAAATTGTCCGTCATCAATCTCACTCAGGAAAGACGATATTGGTATGGCTCTCTATTCACTTCGCCTTCAGCATGACAATCGTACACATGGGCCGTCCAATACTCAACGCTCAAGTGCACTATCACCCAACGCACATCAATTTTGCACGAAAATATCAAGTGCGAAATTGAAAAACTTAACAGAATCAAGTACATGTAATGAATGACATGGAATAAATTTGAATTAAAGTTGTAATAAAATACCTCGCATTCTTGATACCAATACTCTTCCGTGCTGAAATTATGTAACTCAATTTCAGCTTTCCAAATCTTCTCTTACTTCCCGTTAAATTTTCCAGAATGAGCATTTCATCTGAATAGCTCCTGAAATTATCATACAAAAACAAAAATCAATCATACGTTAAGTTAAGTAAAAATAAAAAGTATTTTGAATATTGTTAAGTATTCTTACATAGAAATTCGAGCTAACAATTTGTGTGTGTTTGGGATCTTGAATTTACCGTCCACGAAGCTTAGGCACGGAGGGATCGGTTAATTTCTTCTGCAGGATTCAAATGTACCATTCGAAGACTCCGTCGTTCATTAGATAAGTCACGTCTTCAAGTTCCTCAAAAAATTTTGGAGTAACTTGGAAGCTTGGAGCACCTAATGACGAATGCAAATCCTGAGAATTTGAAGTTCGAAACATCACATAATTCTCTACACTTCATGTCTTATCCCAATAGGTCCCCCACGAACAACATCTTCCTCAACATGAGAATCATGGGCCCCACCATTACTACTGGGATGGCTGATAATATGTCTACTGCTGTGCGGCAGAGATTTGCGTCATTCCTCCTCTCGAACCCCCGACCAACTATGTCTTCCCATATCAGCACTGGTGGAAGTTCCAGCATCTCCCCGTCTCCCAGGAAAAGTGGGGCATCTCTCCGTCTCTCAGGGCAGGCTTTGTCGACGAGCAAATAAGAAAAGAGTCCAATCCTTAACTTGTGGGAAGAACTCATCTGCCCATAAGTCACGCATCGCACCTTTGAATTTCTCCAGGAAACGTCGTCTCGATCTTCTTCTTCTTTCTCCTGTTTGTCCATATCCGTCAGTAGAGGAGGAACTGTTAGTCAATTCGAGACGAGTTTTTGGCTGAGATGATCGCGAGTGGGGTACTTCACTATCAGTCCTTGCTTCTCGATTATCTAGAAGTTGCACTGTAGCTCAGTCTGGCCTCGCATCTTGACCTGACCATACATCCCCAAGTGCACATCCCCGAAATTGTCTTCCCCAACAGTATGATGATCAAGCATGCCCACGTGCACATCTCCAAAATCGTCTTTCCCAGCATTATGATGGCTAGGCATGCCCACTTGTACATCCACGAAATTATTTTCCACAGCATCATAATCATCACCATGCGAACCCCCGAATGTATCTTGCTTCGTCGATCCACGTCTGTACTCAATTAGGCGGTCCTTGTGTGTTGGGTTCTCAATAGCATGGTAATTTACTTCGTGGACACAACTCCTCTGAGTGCTCAACCAGTACTCATGTTGCATCTCTAGGTCAAGAGAAACCAACACTGATGCGCAATCCAACTGCTACAAAAAATGTAATTATTTATTTTTAATCAATTGGCAAAATAATTTTTTTTCCTAATAAATATGACATGTTACCTGTTTTTCAAAAGTTTTAATCCTATCCACTGTGACCTTCGATTTCTTATATCGCCATCTCAGAAAACGGGGCAATGCTGCTAGACTAACCACTCATTCACATTCCATACCTACAGCCGGGATGGCTTCATAGGCCCAAATTTGCTTTCCAAAGAGATGTATTACTATAAAAAATTTAAATTAACAATAAAATAGTATGAAATTAAAAAAAGTATACTTGTAGTGCCCATATCGGTACACGTAAGTTAATAGTTGGACCGAAGATGTCTTTCACAGTGGGGACGTGTCCAACGTAATGTACAAGGGCTGCAAACGCATATGCACCCCACGGAAAGCAGTTCCAACCATCTAAGTTCTCTACTAAGACAGAAATTCACGACTCTAATTTTTTCTGAGTCGAGTATCCCAATACGAAATACCACAACATCAGAATATTCACAATCCTTAAATAGTCATCGCGGCCCTCCCCGGTTATACTTCTCCCTTCAAACATTGATAGTAGCTCACTAGCTTTCAACAACCTCCCACCACATATTCTTACAAAAATAACACTAACCCTTGCATCATGAAGCCCCGCTGGATTAAAGTTCGATGTTCCAAAACTAAGTCCGGTGATAAGAGCGTATTCGTTGGCATCTAAATGAATGTCTTGACTACCTATCCTAAACCAGATCTCATTTTCAGATGGACTCTCAATCTGAAAACCAAAAAGCTCAAAAAAACCTTGAGTTACGCTCGAACTAACGTCAGCCCAACCCAAAAAATGACCAAAACACCCCTCTTTAAATCGGCCCACACCACCCACAGCAGTCAAAGTGTCGACAATGAGACATATAATTCTAAAACGAACATGTAGATTGATTTTTGGTTTCATTCCATGAGTCCCAAATCTAACCCAATCAGGCTGCATAAAAAAGTGTACGACTAATTATCCGAATATTTCATGCAACAATACACGAATTTCGTAAAAAAAAAAACTAACGATCCAACAAAAAATTCAAAAATAAGCATTCCAAAATTTTCCATGGCCGAAAATAATTTGAAACTTCATATAAGCATTCCTAAATTCCAACAAACTACCTAATTTGAAAATTTTAAAATATTTGAATTCAGCATTCAAAATCATTTTCCAACAAACGAATTCATATGGCTGAAAATAATTTGAAAATTCCTAATTTGAAAATAATTTGAATTCAGCAGTGAAAATTCACACAAATAATTTGAAAATTCGTAAATTGAAAATAATTTGAATTCGGCATTGAAATAATTCGACCAAACTAAATAATTCAAAAATTCATGAAATAATTCCAAACAAACTCGGCCAACATTCAACAACATCGAAAATAGGAATTCAGCCAACAACAAATCAACTAAATTTCAATCAACAATCAACAATAAATCAAATAAATTTCAACAATTTTATGACCGAAATTCAACAACAACATATTTCGAATCCAAACTAAACATATTTCAAAAATCAAACTCAATATATTTCAACAATTTCATGGCTCAAAATTTCTTCAATAATTTGACAAATAAAATGTCAAATATGAATTAAAAAACTGTCTATAAAAATCAACGAAAAAAGGGAGACTTCGAAATAAAATACATGTGCCGACGAACCACTTGTGAAATCCATGCCGATAATTTCTTTGAGATGTCGAATTCTTGGTGAAATTCTGGAAGAAATTTGTAGAGGTTGAAAGGAATGAAGTTTCAGAAATTAATTTTTGTAAGAATATCTTTCGGTTCTCTCTCTTTTATAAATGGAAGAACAAATCCAATTGGACACCAAATCAAATTGCAGTTTTGATTCACGCGAATTGACTCGGTCACGTGTATTTTAAATGTGTATAGGAGTTGGTTGGAAATTATTTTATAGGATTTGACTGAAATCCTATTTAAATTGTTAGATAGGATTTGTCTGAAATCCTATTGACTCGATCAACATTACTCAATAGGATTTATGGAAATCCTAAACCCATTTTAATAGGATTTTTAATAGGAATTACGGAAAAGTTATAGGAATTATTTTATAGGATTTGACCGAAATCCTAAATTTTAGTGGGAATTACGGATTTCATATGATTTGACCCAAATCCTAGTTTTAATAAGAAAACCGAAAATGCTATTGAAATTATATCATAGGACTTGACCGAAATCCTATTCTATAGGAATTTCGCAAATCCTAGTGAAATTATTTCGTAGGATTTGATTCAAATCCTATTTCTAATAGGATTTTCGATACCTTTGATTAAATTATTTAATAGGATTTGACTCAAAACATATTTTCATTATTAATGCTATAAATCATATTTAATATGTTTCGTAGGATTTGACTGAAATCTTATTTTTAATAGGAAATTCTCAAATCCTATTGAAATTATGTCCTATGATTTCACTGAAATCCTAATTTTAATAGGATTTTCGTAAATCCTAATTAATTAATTAATAGGATTTCACTCAAATCCTATTTTTAGTAGAAATTCTCAAATCCTATTTCAATTATTTGATAGGATTTGACTAAAATCCTATTTTTAGTAGGAAGTTTTTAAATCATATTGAAATTATTTCATAGGATTTCATGAAATCCTTTTTTTACTAGGAATTTCGGAAGTCCTATTGCAATTATTTCGTAGGATTTGATAAAAATCCTATCTTTAATAGGAATTTTGGAAATCCTATTGAAATTATTTCGTAGGATTTGACCGAAATCCTATTTTTAATAGAAATTTTAGAAATCCTATTGAAATTATTTCATAGGATTTCACCGAAATTCTATTTTTAATAGGAAGTTTGGAAATCCTATTGAAATTATTTCATAGAATTTGACCGAAATCCTATTATTAATAGGAATTTCGTAAATCCTATTGAATTATTTAATTACGAATTTTAAAAATATTCATCTCCTTCAAATTTTGGTCAACTTTTTGAATTAAATACACACAGACAACGAGAAAGCCTCACTTTTCCAGAAAAAATGCTAACTTTTGAAGAGACAAGACATACAGTAAGGGTATTGTATACAATTTGGCTATATTGCGGATATAATTATAAATGTGGCTAGTTTGCAAATAAAATAGCCAAAATGGCTACTAAAGAATCGACCTCTTCAATATGGATATCGTTCGAAAGCTTATAAAAGCAGCTTTAATTTGGTATATGATACACGAAAAAATAATTTGATTTGAATGAGTTATGGTCATTTAAAGTTTTTAGCAATTTTTTAGGAGAGATGAGAGAGAAGAATTTAAATTATATCTCACTTAAGCAAATCACATAAATATCCTTATTTGAAAAAGTCAGCAGAGTCAACCAATAAATTTGAGCCGATGAGTGCTTAGTTTGCATTTAAAATGTGGTTTGCATATGGTTACAATCATAGAAACAAGACTAAAGAAATCATAGTTTTGTCCAGAACCGCCTTCATGCTCTCCGGACTTCATAGACGAACTTCGAGAATTCTCTTCATAGTTCTCCAACCCAAAAACATGTATGAAGTGTAGAAGGGTTTTTTCCTTTTAGTTCGGGGATTTGTAGGTGGAAGGATTCGAACACAGGTCTCCCATCTACTTAGAGGTGAGAAATATCAACTCATCTAAATATGAGTAGTATGAAATATAAAAATTGAACTTTAGACCTATACATAAAATCAACAAAAATTGAGCACACCTTGCACCGTTCGGAGCATTCTCGTGTAGGCTTCCATCTGCCCATTTCTTTGCACGCCAAGCTTCCTTTTTATATTAAAACTTGACACTCACCGACCAGTGTAGGCCTTTTCAACTTTTTTCATTTTCCTTTTTTTTTTTTATATCTAAAAGATACCGAAATAAATATATTAAGCTCATATATAAATCGAGATTTAAGCAATTAAAGCACGATTAAACTTGGTAAATAGGTAGTTTGCAATAAAAGAAATAAAAATACAACCTTAAAGGCTCTAAATTATTAAAATACCACATTTATCATTAACCTAGTATAATAATCGAGGAAAACCCAAAAATCACGAAGATATGAAAAATTAGGTTTTAATGAACTTTTCACGTAACTTCAACATAGACTACGTTCGCCAAGAATTTGACCGATGGTTTCACCACTCATGCTTAAACTAAAAACAGAAGAAATGAAAGACATTGAATGGAGAAGAAAAAATTGCAATAAAATACGAGAAACTTGTGAGTCCACAAGTTAGAAAATGCGTAAAGGTAAAAGTTAGAGGTGTGAAATCTGATGTTTAAGCATGTGGTCTGTTAGCTTATTTATAGGATCGATGGAGAAAAATAAGGATTGAAAACAAGGAAAATACCTAATGCATTTCTTAAAAGGACCCAAGAGTCGGACTTGCCTAGAATTCACCGACGCAGGCCCACTACTCACAAGCCCAATTCAGCAGCCCAATTCATCCCAAGATAGACCTAAGTAGATTAGGATAGAATAAAGTGTTAAATCACATATACATATTTTAAGTTGTAATAGAGTGGCATGCATTAAATAAATTAATCTATTTTCTAATTTGTGTTAATGGGGCGTGGCTATTTGAAAAGCGTATTTTCCATGGAGTTAGAGGTCATTCGAAGTGCCCCTAGTTATCGATACGATGGTATCTCCGACAAGATCGTATCACCAACTCATGCTCCAAGTTGGTTGACATCAATCTTGAATCAACCAATTTAAGTTGGTCGACTTGGCATTCTTCTTATCTTCAATCGTTCGTTTTCTCAAAAAGTTAACTAAGTCCAAAAAGAACCTATTGCAGTATTCATCGACTCTCAAAATTCAGCCAACAACTCTGACTTGTAGTGCTAAATTAAACAATATTTTGAAATGATCGACGTTGCAGAGATAGGTTGATTCGGTGTCAAATAGGTCGAGTTGAACGGCTTCAAACTTTTTCTTCTTGAAGTCCTTAAATCCTGAGTCGCCCGCTTTGACCTCTTTTCACATTTCTTCGAGCTGTTTGTTTACTCGCCTTCTTAATTATATACTTCAGTGAAAGTTCATAAATTGGAGGAACAACGTAATATTGTCCCAACATCATAAATAAGTGACAATCATGGTTTAATTGCATGATTTATTATAAGATATGAGATAGAGAAATTCCTTAAAATACATGCAAAAGCTCACGATTATTATTCTTAAATTTGGAAAACTCGATTACAAGTTAACAACATTTACACTGAAATTTTTTATTTCTCGCCTTTGGTAGCCTCAACTTGCTCTATGACACCTCCACATATAGGTTTTGTATGTTTTTTTGTTAAAGGTTTATATTTCAGATTAAGGTTGTTTGCCATGTCAAATGGTGGATGCTAGATGTGCAATTAACTTCACCAGAAGGTTTAGATCATCAAATATTTGCAAGAACGATAGGAGATACTGAGAAAAATGATTGACCGCATCTATTTGCGATCAAATAAACTCTGATGGCCAAATTAGTATCACATTCAAATATGAAAGTAATAGAATAAGATAACAATGCAAGTTGTGTTGCATTCTGGATCCTCTGATACACAATGGTATTACACATTATGTTATATTGTTTTGATTATTGACAAGTGTATAATTCAATGGAAATAAATCACATCTCTAATAAAGAAAGATTTTATCACAATTAATATCCTTTGATTGATCCACATATCAAAATTTCATATAATATAACACAATATGTAACACTATTATGTAACATAGAATCCAGAGTGATTGTGTTGTAGCATGGCACGGCGTTTACGACTAATAAGCTTGAGCCTTTGACAAACTTTCCACTAGCTAACATGTATAAACAAACCTTGCCTTCAAAGATTTTAGGTAGTATGAGTTTTGGATGTGTTCACGGGTCCTTTTTTCTTTTGCTTAATTGTTTATCCTCTCTCAAGAATATATTTTTTCTTTTTCAAAAAATTAATATTTTTTTCGAATTCCATAACCATTTTAAACATGACCAAATCCCTTTACTACAGGAAAATCCAATACTTGAAGTGCAAGAAAATTCCATGAACTACACATATTATCAGTTAGTGACAGATTTGGGCTTTTAAAATGAGTGCACACAAAAGGTGAAAAAAAAGTACTGCGGTTTTAGACTTTGTTGGGCCTTTGACATATTCCGAGCCAGACATGGTCTTGAATGGGATTTCTCATCGACAACTGTATTTCAAGTAACTATAATGCCCACTGTGAGCACGAGATAATGTGCCCACAGCTAGGGGTGCAATTGAATCCAGACGAGCCAAGTAGTGATGTACTCAAATTTGACTCGTTTCGTATCGAGTCGAGCTTCGAGCTTTATTATCGAATACTTGGACGTTCACAAACTTAATCGAGCTTTAAACAAGCATTAACAAACTTTCTAAATATAGATTTAAATTTAAATGATTATTATTTTCTTTCAAAAATAAATCAATTTAGGCGTAAAAAATATTTTTACTCAAATTCATTCTTTTCTATTAAATAACCAAGTTAGTTAAAATATTTATCATACTTATCACTATCTAAAGAATAAAATATAAGTTTTATAAAATTAAATAATTTTATATTTCATATAATTTTTGGCTAACGAGCTTACTTTCGAGCTTACGAGAGTAAACTACAAAGTTCAAGTTTGACTCGTTTAGTTAAAGAGTTTTTATCAAATCGATATCCAAATAGCTCACGAGTACCTCAGTTCATTTATACCTCTGCCCACAACTAATATGGCAATATAATATTGCTTGTGTAGACAATTTTAATTATTCTCAGTGTCTCTAATTTATTGATACGTTAGCCGTGTGCATGTTATCTCATGTTCATGGTAGGCATTTAAGCATTTATGATATTAATTAATATCGTTTAGGCTGAATTAGGGGTAAGTTTTAGTTTATATTTTTTTTCCTTTTTTGAGGAAATTTATAGATTTAAAGTATGTGAAGCATGAAATATGACAATATTAAATGAAGATCTACTTGAGAAATTGTCAATGCAAGAGGCTAAAAATCGTACACTTCAAATTTTTATTTTTTAATTACTTTAGATAAGTTCGAATTCCAGTGAACTATTCTTGTAATAATTTCTCAAAATTAATATAAATACAATGAAAATAAAATAAATAATCAAAATTTATGACTTACGATTTTCACCCATTCAATTTCAACAAAATATTATTAAATCTCACATCAGCTATCTTCATTGAAACTCAAACTTGTAATATATTAAACACAGACTCGAGCAATTCAAAATTAGAATTAATAGGTGTTATCTTTTTTTTTTTTCTGGCAA
>AYJT01072139.1:0-10514 GCA_001278415.1 Ocimum tenuiflorum
GTAATTTTATGAATCGTGACAAAAACTAATGTATTGTCCTCAAAAAAGCACTGGCAACACTTACTAAAAAAGATCCGCAAAGAAGACGTATATATTTTTCGCTGAAATACTTTCTTTCAAAGATTGGAGGAAATTCCCGCTGAAAATCACTTAAAAGTCGTATATAATTTTCGAAACATAGCTTCTGCAACAAGTCGATTCAGATATTATTTTTCAATACAGTACCGCAAAAATAAAAATAAAAATAAGTTTCGGAACGTTGCTTCCGAGACAAATTGATTCTGAAATTTACAGATTTCAACTCCTCTTCTTTCGTTTCTTTTCCACGAAGAACAAACGGTGAATTCGAGCTCAAGCCTCAAGCAACACACACTCACTGATCTAAAACCTAGAATCTAACCAGCACTCAATAAACAAACCCCAAACACATAACCTTCAAAACAAAGCTTCAATACCAGACATAATATCATCATCCAACACAGACTGAAAGTCACCGGCAGCGGAAAAAACGCAGATAGAAAAAAGAAAAAGGTTGCAGCTACAGAGACCTTCGATAAACAAAAAAAAACAAGCAGATAACGAAGAGATCTTCACAAAATTATCAACAACAGAGAACGAAAAAGGAAGACAGTAGTTGAAGAAAATCAAAACCTTGTTACGATCGAAGTTTCAAGAGCAGAACAGGTGAGTGAAAGTCTTTGAAATTATATATAGACTTTGTGCAGTAGAATTAATGGTGGAGTAGATATTTTCTGGGCCAAGTAGATACTATTTTTTGTCGTGAAATAGTGTAAAAATTTAATTGATCGATGGACTTACACGTGGCCCAATATGAGTGGTGGGGGTAGGGACCACGTGAAATACGAGACAATTATTGATTGTAGAGCCGATTTATACTTTAATTGCAGTCTGTAGAGGAGGCTGATCTATCTAACCCCGCACGCACCTACCCGCATGACACTTTCCCTTTTTTTTTATATTCGAACATATCTCCGATTAGATCGTCTAAATAATTTACACATATTTCGATTTAAAATATAAGAGGGATATGAGTCTGAGTTTTGAATCCAAAATGGGTATGGATTTGATTGGTGTAAATGATTTATTTAAATCTGTATAAAATATTCAGGCAGTCTAACGCAAATTTTTGCAATCCTTTTTTAAATTTTTTTTAGTAAACATTATCTGTAATTTTATTTTATATATTTTTTCGGAGAATTATCAGTTTAGGATCCGAAATATAATTTATTTATCGATTTAGGACCCCAAAGATTAATTATCAATTCAGGACCGGAAAGATCACTAAATTTCTCGATTTAGGACCCAAAAGTTCGCAAGATTCTCGATTCAGGACCTCCCATACTTATCAATGTTAGTAAGACATCAAACGAAAGATGATGTGACCATTATATACTGTGAAAAAACAACTGCAATTGAATTGAAGAGACAAAAAATCAAAAACTTGTGAAAGAAACCACGTACCGTAAAGAAGAAGAGGAGGCAACGACTGCAATTTTATGACTTTGTGAAAGAATTATGATTGTAATTTTCTAAATTTAATGTTGATTTTTTAATTTAATTTAATTGTGATGGTGACGTGAATACATAACGATCATATCATATTTCGTTGGATGACTTACTAACATCGTTAAGTATAGAGGTCCTAAACTGAGAATCTTTCGATCTTTCGGGTCTTAAATTGAGAATCTTGACAATCTTTCGGGTCCTGGATTGACAATCAATCTTTCGGGTCCTAAATTGATAGTTCTCTTTTTTTTTTTATCATAATTAGAGTATTCACTCACGAAAACCGTGAATAATCTCCCACCACACTCCAGACACCTCAAAGGTGGGATAGTTGGTCCAAAAATTTAATAGTATTGCTTGCAGAATGGAGGATTTGAACACATGACCTTACTTAAGCGTCGATCAAATTAGAAATTTTTTTCATTTTTTCTAAGTGAAAGCTTATATCATATTTATCTAAACAAATATTTATTTTTAAGTTTTATTCAATTTCCATCAATTCATTCAATAGGTTTATTTAAACATAATTATGGTTTGGAACACATCCTAATTATACTTAATTAATTCTTAACATTGCACTTGTTAAATCTGAACCCCAAAATGTCGGGCCAGATGTGAGTGGTAGTATGAACTTCTAGTCTTTTACGAAATTAAAAGGAATTTAATATTTTGGGGTAGGGCCCATTTATTCAAGTGTAGCAAGGCACCAATATTGTTATTTTATGGTCGAAATTTCCTAGAAATTTCTACCTGTCCCTACAGAAGTTGACATATGGCCCCAAAGATACCTACTTTTTAATATAATTTCCTGCCTAAATGAATATTGTCAACATATAAAAAGAAAAGGCCCAAGCCTCGCCGCAATGAGTTCAACAAGGTTTTCGATTGGACCGTATAAATGATTTAAATAGATTTTAATTTCAAATTCAGGATGAAGATATGTTTGAATTTGAAATTCAGAATATGTGGGTTTGGATTAGTAGAAATGAATTTTAATTTAAAATTCAGGATGAAGATATGTTTGGATTTAAAATCCGGAACATGTGTGGGTTTGGATTAGTAGAAATGAACTATTTAAATCCGCCTAAATCGTTTAGACGGTCTAACGCGTATTTTTCCAATTTGCTGTTGGTCTACTAGACCACGAGAAATTTATGGACACGTCAGCTCAAATTTTAGTAATAATGGTTTTTTTTTTAATGTATAACAAATTAATATTTTCTTTACTGAAGAAACGTCTATTTGCTGTCGTTTTTGTGATAAGGGCATATATTCCGCGTTAAGTAATTTATCATAGTCAATAATGTCATTATTATAACACGATTTTCAAAACATTGCACTTGAATACAATTTTTTTATATTACAAAAGGCACGCTTTTTTCACAAGGATCTTCTAGCATAGTTGAATTTAATTTTATATTGAACATAACGTTAAACTTTTAAATATGACTGCTCATTAACATGGTGTATACTTGAAAATAAATTTGAACATTTAAAAAGATATTTAAAAAATGAGGTATTGTGATTACAGAAAAAAAAAAACTATATTATAATTATTCTACTTTTTCAAAAAAAAATATGTGAATTAAAAACAAACATTTTAAGCAATGTGTTGCACAAAGTATCCACTGAACTGAGTCAAGCTCTCAGTGTACTTGGAATTTGGCTATTAATGCATATATGTTTGAAAATATCTCTGAATGAACCTTCCAACGCAACTTGAATCGCTCAATTCCGAGTCCGAACGCTAAAGTTAGAGCCAAAACCGTGGAGATGCGCAAATCGTGGTTGGGGTTGTTGCGTTGCCTTCACTTGGGCTCGCTGTTTGATACATTTTTTCCTCAAAAAACTACACTCCACAGTTTTTAAAAACGTATTCCCACAAAAATATATTCAAATTTTATCTCTACTTTTTCTTTCTCCTCGACTAAAAAAAACCTCAACAAACAACTAAAACTACGTTTCGAAAGAATAAACTAACCCGGGCGAAGGCTTGCCGCAGAATGGTGCATCGCCTGTCCAAGCATTAGGGATCCACTTAGAATCCTTTAGCAATCACCACACTAGTTCCTCAAGTGAACCTGGAATGGGTAAAAACTAACAAGAATTAAGAACTCAACATATATATAAAAACTAAAAAACAGAAATATAAATAAATCCAGAAGCCTAAACAGAATGCATACATTTCAATGATCACTATAACATGGCAAAATATATCTGGAGCTAGCAAGTAGCAATTGAAATGAATCTATCATATCTTATGAAGGCCTTCTTCGAGTATAACACTGACACTATCTTGAATGCCGAAATCTTCTTTCTCGGATTCGTTGCTGGCCGTTTTCGTTCTTTCGTTGGAACCCATCAGCAACGCATGTGTGGTCGCATCTGGGACCCAACCCTTTTCCAGCATCAAATCAAGAAACCGTTTTGCCTCACTTTCGTAACCCTCTCTCCAGAGGCCATCGACGAGTATGTTAAACGCAGTTGAATCAAGAACTTCAGACTTGGCAATGAGATCATCTATTGAGGGAAAGATCAAATGCAGTTGAGAATGCCTGGCAAAACAAGACAGCAAGCAAGCCAATGTTTCCGAATCAGGCATTCGGCTTTCCCTCAGCATTATATTGAAAAGGGAAATGCAATCATCTGTACGATTCAGTAGAATCATGCATTGAAGAAAGTTGCAGAAAGTTTCCACATCAAAAGGGCAGCCCATTACTATCATCTTTGAAAGTATCATCAAGGAATAATTTTCCTCTCCTGACTTGCATAAACCTCTCAAAATACTATTATAAGCAGCACATAAAGATCCTGTGCCAGTGTAGTAAGAAAGTGATAATAATCTGATAGCTACAATAACCCCTCCATTAGCACAGATCTTGTCTATCAACAAACCGAACGAAGCAGGCTCGAGAGCAATACTTCTACTAGACATATAGCCAAAAACCATAGCAGCCTCGTCGGTGATTCCCTTCCGACAAAGACATTCAATAAACTCTGCATAAGAAACAGAATCCAGAACCCAGCACTTTGATCTCATACGGAGAAACAAATCTAAAGCATTAGCTACTTTTCCCACTTTACAGTAACAAAGAATAAGAGCAGAATAAGTAGCGGCACCAGCATCAAATGAGGAAACAACCATTCTACACAAATACTCCATCGCCCTATTAACCCTTCCATCCTCACAAAGGTATCTAATAACAATATTCCAAGACGTATCATCATCGATACCTGCTCTAAACATCTCATCAAACATACATTCTGCCCCAACAAAATTGCCACGATCACAATAGGATTGAAGAACCGCACTGTGAAGGCAAGTATCCATGAAATTTCCCTCTTCCAAAATGTTTCGGGCTTCTGCTAGTCTACCCGACACGCATAGCCCATTTATCACATCCGTATACACTTGATGATCAGGTAATAAGCAACTATCTATCATCTCTTTGAAAATTTTGATAGCATCATCCATGTGAAGATACTCGCACAAACATTTTATCACAGCTCCATAAGTGATAGCATCTGGAGCAATTTCGGAATCCCTCATCATTTTAAACAATCTCATTACTATCTCTAGATTATGCAAACCACAAAAGATAGGTATAATACTAGCATAAAAACAAGAATCTGGCTCACATCCACACTCAAACATATCATGCAATACAGCGATCGATTCTTCGAGACGATTCTCAGAAGCAAGACCTCTTATAACAATCTGAAATGTCCTAATGTTGGGCCTACACCCTTTCTTGTCTAATCTCTTATACTGATCCATGGCTGCATCAACTCTCTCAGATTCAAACAAAGCCTCCAGCAGATAATTCAGTGACTCGATATTCGGAGGAATTCCGGCTTTCACAAGCTCTTTGTACACAAACAAAACATCCTTGAAATCCCTCTTCCCCTCCACAAGTGCACACATCAATGAATTGAAAACGCCGATAGACGGCCTAAAGCTAGTCGAATTGATGACACGGAGAACCCTCAAAGCTTCGCTAAACCTACGATTACTAAGAAATGAATCAATTAAAGCCAATAGAGACCTATCGAAACCGCGACACTTCTCCCTTACCATCTCGTTGCAGAAACCCTCCACCTCCTCCACATTCCCCGCCATGCCCAATTTCAGAATCATCGTGTGGTAAGTGTCTGCTGTGTGGTTGAACCTTTTCTGGAGGGAAGCCCATTTGAACAGCTTTATTGAAGATTTCAAATCGGGAGTGGTGTCCAAAACGGAAACTAGGGTGTCTGGATTCAGCTTGTCCTTCAAAAACCTGATTCTGGTTTCGAAGTCGGCGGAATTCAGTTGCGAATGGTCGAGATCTTGGGAGGATTGGGAGCTAATTGCGCATGATAATGAAGAAAAATAGGAGATCAAAGAAAGGCGGGGCGGGATTCTCCGGAAGAGAGTGAAGGACGAAGGTTTTACCGCCATTGGAGGTGCCCAATGCTCATCACTCTACATAGTCGTACAAATATATGGAGAAAATTTTTTTTATGTTTCATTCAACATTATTTATTAGGCAAGAAAATATATCGTTTTTTTATTCTATGTGTTCGTTCTAACGCAATTGTTTATTTTAATATATGATAAATTAAATTATATTTTTAAATTAACATAAAAAATTATATTTAGTTTTTTATTCATCGATATTATCCACGTAATTATAAATAAATATAATGAGTAAAGTTATCCAAATAGAATTTGAGTAAAAAATTAGCTTAACTTAAATAATAAAAATATTTATATTTGTTTCGAATAAATTTAAAAGAAAAAAATGGTGAAAATATAATGTTTTTAGAGAAAAATGACATATAGTAATTGTATTGAACTATTATTTGTTACTTATTGTATAAATACATATTATAATTTAATAGATGTAAATAAAATAAAAGAAAGAGAAAATAGTATTAATGGTGTGATGTTTTTTAGTGGAAAAATGTTAATGATATGTTATTTTTCAAGAGAAAAGTGACAAATATGTAATTTGATTGACTTTGATCTCAGTATGTTAATAGTGTTGATTCACCATACCATGTAACAACTGACCTAGCATGTATGCCGTGTGAATTTTAAAAACTTTGTGGCAAAAAATTGTATTAAATCGCCAAAACGATTTAATGGAATCTAAATAGTTCATTTTCATTAGCCCAAATTATATCCATCCTTGATTTTTAAATTAAAATCCACCTAAATCATTTAGACGATCTAACCGGAGACACTCTCTTTTACAATTTGTACCTGAAAGATGTTGTTTTGTTTTGTGTTATCATTCAGATATTCCAAATAACAAAACCCAATATTTTGGATTTTAATTTTCTTTATCTTTTTATTTTATTCTTATTTTTCCTTTATCTTTATCCTTGTTTTTATCAAATAATTAACATTGCTTGTTCGTAATATTCTTTTACTTGCCATCATTCGTTGTTTTGTTTATTTAGATGCTCCAAGCAAAAGAGGCAAACATCTTCAGCTATAGTATTTCTTCAATCATTATGAATCTTCATCCAATTTTTAGCCAAATACCATTCGAAAAAATCTGTTTATCACTTTTCCCCTTAAAAACATTACATCATCCACATTTTTCCTCTAAAATTATCACACCATCACCTATTTTGTCTTTCTTTTCTTTTCTTTTCTTTTAATATTCATTTAGATTATAATATGTATTTATACAATAAATAATAAAAAATAATTCAATAAAATTACTATACATCACTTCCCTCTAAAAGCATTACATTTTCACCCACTTTTTTCTTTTGAATTTATTTTATACTAATTTGTTTAAAACAACTATAAACATATTTTTTTATTTAAATTGAGCTAATTTTTACTCAAATTCTATTCATGTTACTTTACTCATTATATTTATTTATATTTACGTTGATACTATGATGAACAAAAATTAAATATATTTTTCAATGATAAATACATTTTATTTATCATATCTTAAAATGAACAATCATGTTAGATCGAACGCACGTTAGACTGCACAATGCGCGGACGGAAAACTAATTATTAATACAAAGAGGAAGGTATTTTAACTGCGGGAAATTTAACAATCATAACGGCATAGAATAATGTTCATTATCGTCGATTATAATTATATTTGGCAACTTTGGAAAGTTTTTTTAACTAAAAAATAAAGCTATAAAGTTTATAAAAGACTGCCTCTCCAAAATTAAATGGGAAATATTGCAAACTCTGTGAAAGAAGGTTTCCTCTTCAAGGCATGTTTTGAGGGGGCTTCCTCTTCTTCTTTACAGCAGCAAATAAAACCAGCAAAGACAAAATGCAATCTCTGGTTTCAATCTGATCACATTAGACTGTGGAATCAGACAGAACCCCAGCCTCAGGGCAAACAAAAGAGGAAACGCGTATTCGTATCAGCTCGGTTCGAGGGGGCGAAACTCACCATAAAGTTGCGATCCCTTCGATAGAAACAAGACTTATCCATCAGCTGGGTTCGGGGGGCAAGACTTTCAAGGTCCGCATCCACTCGCAGAAGCTAGGTTCGTCAAAGTGAACAAAACTACTTTTGAGCTTCGTTCTCTCATCCGCGCTCAAAGTTCTAAGCTGTGGAAACCTCGCTTCCTGCAATGCAATCGCAATCACAATCGCAAAGTATAAAATATCCCCTACACAACCATGGAAAACATAATACCATCTTATACCTGTTCGTAAGGAGGGTCTTTATGTGCTGGTATCAAGCGAGAGACAAAATACCGAGCCTGGGAGCTCCCTTCCTGCAGGAGACAGACAGAAACACCATGAATCATTTTCCAGACTAGAAACATGGAATGTCGAATTCTCAAGAGAACATTAACTTGCTTTGTTACCTTAAATGCAAGAATCCTAGGAGCTGGAAACCGCAGCTCAGTTAGCTCTTCAGCCAATGTCCGACAAGCTGCTAATGCTGCTGCGCTCTTGCCTTCCTGTGCCGCAAGTTCAGCGCCCTGCACAACAAAGCAAAGCAATGAGAATGAGCATCAGAAATAGCTCCACTCTTTCACTATCATCCCTCCTCTCCTAATTCCTGCAAGAGTAAAAAGGGCATCATAGAAGAAATCGATATACAGAAAACTGACAAAGAGAGTTTCTATTAGATGTAAAGACAAAATAATGCTAAAATAATCAAAATTCCATTAACAGAGAAAATCAAAAGACATCTCTGTTTTAGTTGTTGCTAGAAATTGGAGTTGCATTTTCCATTGGGACGGCTTCACTTTTTGGAGATTACTCATCCCTTTGCAATTGTAAACTCATTGTGTTTTTACCCCTGACCCCAAACAAAAATAAATACATATATAAATAATAGAGCAGCACTTAATCTTAACATGAAGTTGTCAGTTAGTCCTGCCCTATGCAACTTATTGGGAAAAGAAGGCTACTGCTCTGAAAAGTACATCATTTGGCTATCAATGTACCCAATATTCAGTATTACACAATAATAACGCAGATGGAAGCAGCTTGGATGGTATTCACAATTAGTTTAATCAGTATAGGTGCATGATGTATTTAATATCCAAAATGAAGGTGAAAAGAAGTAATCCATCCTTCATCATCACACGCAACATCGAAAGGACAAAAACAATAATTAAACTTCGACGCAAGATATTTATAACAAACAGAAAGTCAATGAAATGCAATGAGTACAATATTTAAGCAAGTATTCGAGGAAACGGAAAAGCACCATATGATGTTGCTTAAGAGACAACAAAACCCACAAAATGGATTAATGCAATAATATGATTACGATTGGTGGTCATCTGAGATGTCCGTAGGCCAGGTCTAGAGGTGGTGTGCTCAGATATGGTTATTATCATACTCTAAATTCTAAAAATACGTCTTTTGATGACAGAAGTAACAGTCAGAGTACTAAGGAAAGCTTCACTTCTGAACAGCACATAATTACATCCAACTGACCTAGAAGAGCATTAATGCAATAAGAAAGTTCATTAGAACAGGAATATAATCTTATTATCCACAAAATCTTTGTACTTAAGTCTAAAGTGCAGGAATTTTGATAATTTTCTCCAAGAAATTTTATGTGCTTAACATTAACGAGAGATTAAAACTGTATTTTTTTACATTTAATGTGCTTAACATGTCATTTAAGATAAATGAGGACCATGCAGAAGAAAAAACATTACAAATTAAGGATTTTTTGATTCGATAGACTGATGGCATTATACAAATGTAAAAATTTTAAATAAGTTCACTTGAAAGGCATACCAGCCAAATAAAGACATCAGTGCCGTGATCAAGAACAACAGCAGCATCAGACTGCATGGCAAGATCATAAGCAGGCAGTTCCTCAAACGTCCCACCTTCTCGATGCATTAGACAGCGTGGGGCCAGCATACGAAGGGATAGGTCAAATGATGCATTAAGAAATAAAGACCGCAAAACAGACCTCTCATCCTCATGACCAAGAATACTTCCCAACAGAGGGCCTCTTCTGAGATGGAATAAGAGTTCGGGCAATTGTGACATCTCTTTAGGAAACCGGTAAAGCTTTGATTTTTGTACCTGGGAACCAAATTTAGTTGCAATATCTTTTATCCTCTCGTCAAGTGTTAGTCTCATATCAAGTGCTTCACTAGAGCTTTTAGCTCGCAAAAGAGTTCTTTTACCAATAAGAACAGCCACCACTTCATCTTGTACACTCTCGAGGTAAGCTGAAATACTATCCACAGTAGGAAGTCGAACAGTAATCACTCTCGAAATATCAGCTTGATAAACATTTGAATACTTAATTGCAAACTGGAAGTACACAAAATCGCTCTTGATATCTGCACGATTCTCCATTGACACTGCAAAACTTTGGGTTTCTTCAACACTCAGCATCTGAATAGCAAGGGCATTGTCATTCTTAAAAGATTCATGGCTGTCAACATGGGCCTCCTCACCAGGTCCCACCACTTGAATGACAGATATATTGTCTGAACACCTAATTTCCAGTAAACCATGAGAACCTGCA
>AYJT01072172.1:0-11615 GCA_001278415.1 Ocimum tenuiflorum
AATATAAACATGCACACCTAATATATGTTATCTGCAAATTCACATCATACATTATAAATTCTATCTTCCATCATCCAAAAAAGTGGTTGAATTGAAGAAAGAAGCCAAATTGATCAAATTTCACAAGGATCATTGAGAAAACTTCCAATATCTACAATGACATAACAAAAAAAAAAGGGGTGACATTAAAATGAAGGAAAATGGATAAAAAAAACCAAGAAATGCATGAATAAAACTCTCCTAGCATAGAAAGAGCCCACCCTTTGGGAGACTTGCTCGGGCAATCAATGACAGTAGCTAGAGGAGCTGAGGACATCCTTGAAGCCCGAAAATCGAGCATCTCCGCTCCTCAACCCGCCGCAAATCATAAGAAACAGCGAATATTTTCCGATTTTATCCATACTACTTATGCGTTCTGGATCAGCTACATCATCAAACCACACTCTTCTTCTTCTTCTTCCACATCACCAAGGTGTTGAGAAACTCCATCACCTGCGCGTACCAAACCAGTCCTAGTCAGCAACAAAACTCAGACATGTAACCTAACGAGTCTACAACACCATACACTAAGCATTTCATTATACGCAAAAGTCGAGAGTCGTGGAAGCTCAAATAATAGGGGTGTCACAACTCTCGCATGGGAGTTCCAATCAAATAGCCCTACTAAGGAAATTTTCGATCAGTTGTGGGGCCAGCCAACCTCCACATAGAACCACCTTTGACGAAGACCTTCCCACAAAGTAAAATGTTTGAAGTTTGTTTTAAAAAAGTGAAGTAGCCCAAAAGAGTTACGAAAAATTGCGTGTTTACATTTTTTTAGTTGAGGAAAGAGAAAATAGAGATGAATTTTGGGTATGTGTTTTGGAAGGAACCGCGTTTCTAGAAAATGTGAATTACACTTTCTCGGAAGAAAATGTAAACAAACGGAGCCTGAATTAATAGGACATTGAATAGGAAAGTGTCGATACCTCAGAAGGATCTCTGAGAGAGTACAATGCATTGCTTTCTTTAGGCCTAGATGACACAAGAATGCCATAGCCTAGATTTCCCTCTCGTAAAACCTGTGATCAACATGTATCTAATTAAGATTTCTGTAACTTCAACCACTAGAATGAAGATTTTTGGGCATTTTCTTGAGTTTCACTTCACCTTGAATGCATCTTCGTCTGTCCGATCATCTCCAACATATATGGGGAGAACATCCTCGCAGTTTGTCAAACCTGTGATACGATTTCACATTAAATTTAATGATGTTATCAAAGGAGAGGGTTGTCTCATTTGTTGTTGGCTTCTTTTGCCACTCACCGAGTGATTCGAGTAGGAATTCAACAGCTTTACCCTTGTGCCAGTCGAGAACCGGTCGAACTTCTAAGACCTATATCACACCAATATAATGAGAAAGTTGTAAATTCAAAATGCTGCAAATAGAGTGTCTCTTTAGAAATACCTTTCGGCCATGTGTCAATCGCAGACGAGGGTACTCTTTCAGAATTTCCTCGACGACCTGACCAACGACATCCCAACTCTGTAGATGTTCAGGGTTTATTAGGTAAGAGGCAAAAGATAGAAGCAGTTAGTCAAACAAAACCAATATCAAGAAACCAAATAACCTTCTCGTCAACATTTCGGTAGTGTACAGAAACACAGAACTTGTTGTTTTCGACGTTTGCACCAACTATGTCTTTGGTGATCTCCAAGAGAGATTTATAAACCTGGATATATAACATTAAAAGAAAGCACTTCATAATGCTGAATAAACAAAATTACACGAAACGATGTGTATCAGTAAATAAATCGATATAAGTATTTACCTCGTCAATCATGGGCAAGAATTCACTAGCAGGCTGGAATAAGTTAACTTCCTTGCCCTATTACCATAAGCAGTATCATAAAAGATTGATCTCCAGAAGATATAAAGTAGCTTCAACTGAATGATTCGAGTACGTACCTGCTTATCGATGGATTTGATACAATTTCTGTTGTCACTATAAGAGGGGCGAACCGGGCCCATGATGTCCATCCCATGACTTCCAGCATAATAAAGCTCGGTTAGACCGACAAACTCGTATACCTGTGTAAAATACGTGCAAAAAAATGAAAAATGAAAAATGAATCAACCGAAATAACAGACCCTACCACAATAACAATAAAAGGGATTCACCAAATCACCTTGTCACGGTTTCTGCCACTAATTATAGCAGTTGGGAAATACTTAGCCACGTTGCTGACAGCAACGCGCATCTGAAAAGGAAAATAGGACATTACATAAATTAAGTAATATTAATCTCTATCACCTAAAAAGTTGAACGGATTGATTCTCACAGCATTAGACATGAAGGCAAGGTCAGGGTTGTCAACTATTGGAGATAGAGTACCATCGTAATCCAAGAACAATGCTATCCTCTTTCCATTTGCAGCGTTTGCTATTTGCTCGAACGATGACAGTGCTGACGGATACTTGCACTGCCAACACAAAATGTGAATTAGGGGAAACTTAGTTTTCGAAAGATTAAATGGAGATCAGTAGGAATAGTTAAGTATACCATCCAATTAAGGTAAGCCAGATCACTATCAATGTGTGCTGCCTCGTTGTTGGACTCTTTTGTTATTTTATTATGAGTCGGGGAAGATGATTTCATAGCATCGAGCAAGCTGGACCGTACATCTTCAAGTATACCAGACCTCCTCCTAGGTATGGTGAGGAAGAGTGTCGGAGAGAAAGCAGTGCCATTGTGTGCGTAAGGAAGAAGAGCAGAGTGAATGCCTAGTCTCGTGTTATCGGTGAGAATAGGAGATGTGCTTCTTGATTTGAGATCCATTCTATCAAATTTGCAAGCTCGAACGTAAACCTTGAAATAATGTGCTACCAAGTGAAGATATCTAAACTTCTCACTCAGTTAACAGATGTTACAGCTGCAGAAAAGCTGCAGAAAAGAATTAAAATGTTACTAATTGGAAGGTAACTGAAAATCATAAGATGCCAGTCAGATCTTCCCATGGATCACTCTAGATATCTTATAGAATTTCAAGAGAGATATTAGGCCATATATATCAGATCAAGGGACAAAATAAATGGATTTTATAGTAATAGTTAACAAATAAGGATTTCTTGAAGGATTAAAGAGGCAAAAGAGCACAAATAAATGGATTCGCTACATCAAGCCACATAATTCAATATTTACAGACAAACAGCCTTCCAGAACAAAGAAAAGGGCATAAGCAAAGAAATATATTTAAACCAAACAAACTGCACTGAAATTCTCAGAACTTAACAACATAATTGATGCAAATGCAAACAGAATCAACAAACTGTAGATCTCAAGAACTTACAGACGATAATAAAGTCGAAATGCGGAAAAATGTTAGCGGACTAAACAAGTGGCTGTCTCAAGCTTTTTCAGTGAGCATCACATAAAAGAAGACACAAAATGCCACCAAAAACAATGGTCCAACAAACAAAACAATGGAGGCATTAATCACAATGGTCCCAACTCATACACATAACTGAAAAATACAAGCATCTCCAATATGCTGTTGTTATCACATCAATGCCAGTGAAAACCAAAGTGCCATTTTTTCAGATGGATATTTATCATTTGACCTTCTTTTCACAAAATTATTTTTTTCCAGAACTAAAAAGGCCCAATATTTTGACACAAGATTGAAGATAAAAAGAATGATGGAATCATTCATCTTTTTCCCAATACAATGGCCCATAAAAATGACTGCATGAGATACAAAGGTGAAAGCAAGTAAGTGTAGCCGACATTATAGAATCAAGATTCAGTCTCTATATCCAGTCTTCACTCGTTTGGAGGTAAGCATAAATAACTGAAACTAAACATCATTGAACAACGACCACAAATTTTTTTTTTTGGGGATATTTTTCTAATTTTGGCCTTTAGATAGGAGGGATTGAAAAGAAGCAATAAATGATTATAATGACTGCATAGTTATGATCTTTGAGAATAAAAACAGGGGAAAAAACAAAACTGTACGCCATTACTAAACAGAAGACGACCCATTATCATAGAAGAAAATTTCAGCTAAATTTTTACTGCAAATTTGTGTGAAAATAGTAAAAATGACATTTTTTTAGAACGCATAGATGAGAAAATGGAAAATTCCTCCAAGAACTCATTATAAGGAAATTAAAATCAAGGGAAATGCATTGCTTTAATCTTGAGAAGTAACAGTAAAAATCAAAACAGCAAATCGCATAAAACAGAGCACCACAAAAAAACAAAAAACCAAAGCCATTAAGAATTTGACCACAAACACACACGCACTGACACACACAAAGCAGAGAAATTAATGGTCTTTTGGCATCATACCTGATTTCTATTGAGCCGAGCCCAGCTGGAAAAATGAGGTGGAAGATTCTGCAAAATGCTGCTTAAATCCTAAAAAGAAAAAACGAGACAAAAATAAAAATTAAAAATAAAATAACTGTCAGCGAACAGCAATGAGACAAAAGCATTGTGGAGGGAGTCACCTTTCAAGGGCTCAAAGAACAAGGTTATATCAATAAAGACAGATGACGTCACCTTTCCAAAAAAGGGAGAGCAATAAAAAAATTGAATTTGCAGAACCCAGACGAAGATTTTTCGCAGAGAACGATGCAAATAAATGAAAGAATATGCAGAAGAAAGAAAATGTACGTGTATGTATGTGTGTATGTATATATTACTGGAGAAAAGGAAGGGTCGTTTTGTGGAGAAGGGGCGTTTATATAAGGCCAGAAAGAGACGTAGTTGAGAAGGTGAGAGGAAAGAGAGAGATGAAAATTTACCTTTTTATTTTTATTTATTTTTATTTTTATTTCTCTCTTCTTTTTCTTTTTGGTAGAAAGTTTCGTAACAAAACCCCACACGCGATTTGACAAATAAAAGATTTAGGAAATGAAACCCGAAATATAATGTTTGATAGGTGATTTGGAAATGAATTTTTAGGAATGATTTCTCGGGAATCAGCCAAATCCTTTTCATCTGCGACATAAAAATCATAAAAATTGCGACATAGAAATGTCTTGTGTTTATTTTTTTGTGTGTCTTGGTCTCTAAGTTGGCTAATTTTTACTACACACAATATTACTAAATATGTCATGATTGATGTATTTGTTTGAATGTTAATTCGTGGGTCAATTTGTGCTTTGATTACATTATCATTGAATAGTTTAACATTTATGAGTTAGGTGTACGACAAAATTAAATGACACGAGACTTTGGATGCTAACATATGCCCCAAAAATTATATTGATAATAGTTCTCTCTATTTATCAACTTTCATTTTATAATAATAGTAATTTTCTCATTAGAATGGTGCATCTTACTTTTATTTCATTTGTTTAGTTTGATATAGGACTTCAATTAGAATCTTCCTACTACTTTTATGGATTGTTTATACTCCACCCTACAAGTTTAACATTCACATGAGATGGAAGAAATTCTTGACTTCTAGAAACTTGAAAAAAAAGGTCGTGCATAGTTGTCTTTGAGACTTTTCAGGAAGATTATATATTTGAGGTGGATAAGAGGAAATCTCTCGTTAAATAATATGTATATATATATATATATATTATTTAAATATTTTGTCCAAATCCTTTCCAAACATCCTAGCAAATCCCATTTCCAATTGAATTGAATAAACTAACTACCATGTGAAAAGTAATTAAAGTCTTCAAAAAGTATTCGTAAAACTAAAATCTCATATTAATTAAAAAAATTAATAAAACACACTCTCTTGTATTGTAACTATTGCTTGCATGTGTTTTCATTTTTTATCTGACTTTGTACTTTTCTTCATTAAAAGTGATTCGCTTTTTTTATGCATACATACAAAACTATCATAGTTTCTCTTTTTTTTTTTATAATCTTTGGAAGATAAGTCACATAATATCCATGACAGGATGCTTTTAATATTCGAATTTACAATTAATTATACGAATTTGAGATCGATATAAAAATTCGATCTTAGAATTGACAGCCCATGTAAGAAATAGTTGAAGACGTAAGATTTATATGAGAGTGCAGTAGAATACTGAAATTATAATCACATGTGGGAATGAAGGAGATCCAAAAATGGGAAGCACCACAAAATCATAGAAATTTCCGAAATTAAGCAACGAAAAAGTGAGGGAAAATGACACGTGGAACTGAGACTGGAGGGACGTAAGGACACATACGTTTCGTGTCAGTGTGACGTGGCCACGTCGGAGTGTGGGGCCCACTAGATTTGTGAGGTCGCTGTCGAGTCCAGCTGGATCTACGTCGGTTGAAGTTGGTGGCAGTAACCAACTAACAAAAATTTTAAATTATTAAAAATTTTTTCGGTGTGATTAATAGTAAGAGAAAGGTAATTGGACAAAAAAATAAAATTAAAAAATAATAAAAGTTGCTGCGGCCGTGGACTGGTGGATGGCGACAAATTATCCGGTGGGCCGCCGCAGGAATCTATCTTCCGTACGGTGGATCCCTTTTTTCCGACCGTCGTTTCTAAAATTATCATAATGAAAATTTAAATATATCTTCTCGGGATGCAAATAATTACACGTATTTTCGTGTTCATTAGATTATGAACTTAACTTAGAAAAAAACTATTTTGGTGTGGTGCACAGATCCTCATGCAGGGCTCACAAAATTATGTGAATAAGGTGGATAGTGTCCACCACACCGGCATAAAATTTCCGTTCAATTTATAGTGGTAACATTATGACATTACGATGGAATTTATTGTAATACTTAAAAAAATAAAAATATATGATATCAAGTTTGGTAATGCCAAATTCTCTGAAGATATGACATGAGTCACACATACCACATCGATAAACTCATAGATTGCATTATTGCGACCTCATTACACTCAGAACTTTATGCGGAATTATAAGGTATAATTTAAATATATACAAAAAGAAGAGACATTATGTTACAAAATTGTACCATTGTCGAAGTCACGCATATCTTAGGGGGGCCAACTATGTGGCCGATTGTCTAGACTTCTTTAGGAGAAAAGTTAACATGCGAGCTGCACATGATGGAAGATCTGCCTTCGGAGATTCTCCAGAGCATTTTGCATGATAAGGCAAGCTTAGCAAAGTCTCGTTCCGTTGTAGTTTGATTTTCTATCTTCTTTGCTTTATACCAAAAAAAATTTAGACAATTTGGGATGTGTTTAAGATTCAAGGTAAGCAACTCTAGTAGATTGAATTATAAAACGAAAAATAGATATTGTCAAGAAATGCATAAAAGAAAAAAGAAGAGCAATCCTAAAGAAACAAGAGCCACAACATTGACTAGTATATATTAACCAAAAATGGGGAGAAAAAGAAAGATTTTAGTGCAAGAATCTCTCAACTTACACCAACGCCAAACTCCAATAAAACCACAATTGTAGATGTAAAATCTAACTATCGAGTCATCGGACTCACATCAGATGCGGGTCCCACATTACGAAACAAACTCGACACTGCCATACCATCGCATCTGGTTCAACACAAATGCTTCTTCAAGTCGCCTTACACGGCCTAGGTCGACAAAGTTGGCACCGGACCGTAGTCTTTCTCAATAGACCAAAAGTGTCAGCGATGAGGCTGGCATGGCTACATACAAACACAAAACAAAGTGGGTATCAGAAAAACAAGTGGTTCGGACACAAATCATATCCAGCGTACTAGAATTTGCCTTTATCAATATCGTTAAGCATCCCAACAGCTTTCAGGACAGTAACTGTAGCAAATATCCCATCATATTATTGCATCTCATATCAAATGCCTGCGAAAAGTGGCCATTTTATTAGAATGTGGTAATACTAATAGTAAAACTGATACTAGATTCATTGTAGTTGAAAAGAAATCTAAGATTTGAAACTGATATGCACTTTTAGATCAAGCATGTGACACAGGATTTTTCCAATTGTCATTGTCTTTTATGCACGCATTGAAACTGATATGCACTTTTAGAGCAGCATGAGTTAGGCGTTCTTCATTTGTAGGTCACCTTCCTCTGAAAAAATCTCTCTTGTCCCTCTAAACTTTCAAGATATTTCCATGGGAAACCCGCATTTCGAACAATTCTTCAGATATTTTTACTTGATGTCTCCTCCGTAAGGATAAAAAATTAATAGTGATAAATATAAATATTTCGTGAGATAACAACTAGGCTCTGATACCATTTTAAACGCACCCACTACTTGCCGACGACATAGAGGGCCTGTTCGTGGTGTCCCTTTAAAAGGTACCTATCAGTTTGCAAACCCAGAGCCACGACAACATAGTTATCCCCTACGCCTAGAGACTGCAACACGCAGTAGAGGCTCGGGCTTTTTATTTGCTTTGATACCATTTTTGGGCGAGGTAACAAATTAAAGTAATTTCAAAGAAACATTTTTCAAGTCAAGTTTTTACACCAAATTGGAAACAATTAAATAAATGGAATCTTCAATAGATAGCATTTTCAAGTGGGGTCGCAGGTATTCTTGGGATATTTTGAATTGAATGCTCAATACGGCTATATTGTGAATATTTTTATAGAAGTGATTATATTTGTGTTGGAGATGGCGAAAATGGCTATTTGAGATAATAACTCTTTTTCTAATTGTCATTGTCTTTTATGCACACATTAGATTTGAGTACACTCTTCTAATGACATTTTGCTAAATACATGAAGCTTTGTAGAAGATAATTTTACAATCTTAGTAACATCATGTGTAAGAATCAAGACATATAATTGTAAACCGGCAACTAAATTAAGGAAATGCAAGCCACCTCAAATTAGCACAAAGTATGATCATGAAACATTGAAAATAAGGAGGCAGTGATTTGAGAACATTCTATCCTTAAAGAAAAAACACGAACACATTTGAAGAATCAGCACAACATCAGAAATTCGCTATTCATCGGATAATATAAATGGCGATGCGATCAAGATTCTAGAACACTCATTCATCTATGTTTTTCTTCTAATCTAAAGGCCTTCAAATATTAATGCCAACTCTAATATTTCAACATTCAAATATTCAACTGAAAACTGATCTGAAACAAAATGAATACTGACCTGTATTATTCTGGGGAGCATCCGAGTTTCATTATATTTTCATAATGAGGATGCTTGACATGAATCCTCCTCTCCATCATGATATTAGCAACCCTTCCAGCTTCGGTGAGATGGTTTTGTTGATGAAGACCAACCAATAAGATTGAGTAAATGTCAGGATCGATGGAAAGCAAACTTCCCGATTTTTCAAGTGCATTAAACAAGAAATATCCATCAAGCACCCTCCCGTTTGAAATGATTCTTCTTATGATGCTACTTGATGTCAAACTACTAGGCTTCAACCCCCTACTCAACATCGACCTAAACATCTCCTCAGACTCCTTTTCCTTCCCTGCCCGCAATAGGGACAGGACAACCATACTATGAAGCTCATCATACCGAACTCCATGTCCTCCATACTTATCAATCACCATACGAGCCTCATCTACGCGCCCTTCTTTGCAAAGTCCATCAAGCAGAGTAGCAAATGTAACCCTATTCGGTTTCACCCCCGAATCAGCCATCCGATCCAAGATTTTCAGGGCTTCATTGCTCATCCCTTTCTCAACAAAGCCCTTTATCAGAGTGGTATAGGTAACAACATTTGGCTTACTCTCTTCATTTTCTTGCTCCATTCCAGCTAAGAATTCTAATGCCATCTCCAGACTCCCATGCATACAGATTCCATCGAGGATCATCGAGTAGATCACGGAATTGGGCTGACATCCATGCCCTCTCATAACTTTAAGCAATCTAGCAGCAATATCCAAAAACCCAGCATCACAGAGACTTTTAAAAATACAAGAATAGGTAACCATATCAGGATATAAATTAATCGAATCCATCTCCCTCAACAACCCTAATGCCTCATCTAACTGGCCCTTTAACAAAAGAAGCCTAATAACCACGTTATACGACACCGTATCAGGCATACACCTAAACTCCTTCATTTTCCTCAAAACCCACAATCCCATTTCCGCATCCTCAGCTGCTCTACACAGATTCAAAAGCACCTTAAACAGCTTAACACTGACTGCAAAACCTTCAGCTCTATATTGATCCACAACATCAGCAATAAGTCGTGGGTTTTTCTCAAGATTAAGTAACTTACAAGCTTTGGTATACATATATGAGGTGTGCCTATGCGTGGGATGGAGAGCAGCCCAAACAAAGAATCGGATGCCCGATTTGGGCTTTTCGACGGCACACTTCTCCAACACTTGAACGATGCATCGAGCGTCCAGCTTGGATTTCACCGAGTTGAGGGCTTTCTCGACATGGGATTCATCTTTCTGCAAATGGGTCAGAAAATCTTGGGCGGCGATTGATGAAAATTTGTGGAGGAAGAGGAGTTCTCTGAGCGGAGGATTAGAGGGTTTAGGTGCAATCAAAGAGGTGTATCGAATGAGCGAATTGAAAATTGGCATCTTTCCCGAAAAAGATAATGAATTGTGGGGTTAGAACTCAGCCGCCGCCAACGGATTCCGGCAACAAACCGCCACCGCTGCTGCGGTATGGAATCTTGACAACGATATCTCCACTAGCTCAATATCATCCATCTATCTATTAATCTCATATTTTGTGAAATCTTACTCCCCTCTGAGGAATATCATATAATTGTTTGCATATATCTATTAATTCTGAGCTTGAAAACAAGATTTTAATATTCGCACAGAAATCTGTGCCTTATAGTGAGATATATTCAGACAATTGGTTAAGCCACCAATTTATAAATAATAATAATAATAATAAACTTAATAGACTGTTATATAATAATTCATTCATATAAACTATTTTACATGTATTAGTTTGAATAATATTTTCACATTAAGCCCGACTCATTTCTCATTTTCACTAAAACAATCAAATCCAAATCGAAAATAAAAATATTATTAAAACTCGTTGTGCAATATGAAACATAACACAATGATTAAACGGGGGATCTGCAATGATTGGTTAGTAGTGGGAAAGAAGGCACAAAGCTGACGAAAATTCTTAAAGAAAACACGGGAAATTCTATCCCACGTGAGTGGGGGAGAGCCCACTCCACTCACCATGTGAATTCCACTCACATACCAATCGTAGAATTTTCGAGAAAACACTGTACTCTATTCTGTCAAAGATGTGCAGATAAAACGAGCATACATTCAGCTGAAACACTTTCACAACCAGCAGCCTCTTGATCCGGCATTCGAACAACCCGGCCGACGCCTGCAGCGAGCTCCTTGCTTGCTCGTCACCCCACCTGGCGTGTCGAACGTTCTTCTCTTGATCGACGAACATCTCCCGGACCCACGATGTCGAGCATTGCTTCGAGCTCCTCCACCATACACCTTTGTGCAGCTCCAACCATCAGAGATAAACTTTGAGCCCTTTTTATATTGGTTTTATCTTGAATATGATCCATTATCCTTTGATAATGTTAATATCCAATCATTTACTAACAATCTTCAAAAAGAGCAAAACTACAATGATTTTCTTCAGAGAATCTCTGTCGTTCTTCGGGGAATATAAGGACTCCTACTTACGTAGATTCGAATCAAAAAGTGAAGCAATGATAACATATGACTTGGAGATTTTTTTTTT
>AYJT01072173.1:0-14404 GCA_001278415.1 Ocimum tenuiflorum
AGAAGAAGGAACTTGGTGTAATTATCAATTTTTTAAAAAAATTCAATCAACTTTATATCCCAAGATTTTTTTTTTTCAGTTTTAACTCGCAATCAACGTAATAATAACATTTAAAAAAATCATATCTTTCTTCCCAAAAATCATAAAACATGAGAAGCTGATCATCCCTTTTTACGATCTGGTTTCAAAAGAAAATCCCATTCAAACAAAATAAATCTGGACAAAAAAAAATTCAGTCTTTATTCACAAATCCACAATGAGCTTTTCGGATGTAGCTTCTCAATCGTCGTCTTCCAAGAGTTCGAGGAAACCCACTTGCACGTTTTCTTTTTAATTTCTCTATTTCACTTTTTGTCTTCGTTTTTGTTCTATTTTGACCATTTTCTTTTGTATTCTTTATTAAAATTATCTGATGACCCTCCATCATGAACAAAGTCATGCTACATTTTCTTTTTGTGTGTGATTTTGCTCAATAACGGTTTCTGTGTTTGATTATGATTTTTCACCAGATTCAAGGTTTACTCAACAAGAACTTCCTGCCTGCAAACCAATCTTAACTCCTGCATTGGTATATATATCTCTCTCTAGTAATGTTAACTTATACACCTAACACAGACACACTTAATAACACAGACACGGTCCCGTTTCAAATCTTTGGGACTAAAATGAAATGAGACTGTGTCCTACGGGGCCAAAAATACAATTCACTCACGCCGCATAAAAATTGCTTGAAATGTTGATTGTGTTTCATCTCTTTCAGGTCATGACAACTTTCATACTTCTTGGTATAACATTCATACCCATTGGCCTTTCCCACTTATCTGCCTCAGAAAGAGTAATCCCACACTTTTTCTTTTCCTTTCTGTGCTAATTCATCTTCTTTTTATGAGTGTCAACTTCCATTTGAGCAGTTTATGCTGTAGGTGGTTGAACTTGTCGACCGCTACGACGAGGATTGCATCCCTGTGGATGGTAAAGATCCTAATGCTGCATATAGTAAGAGGATAGGCTACATTCAGGATGACACCACAAACAAAACCTGCATCAGGACTTTAACCGTTAGTCTACCGTTTCGTGATTATACTTATTTCTTTATGTATTTCATTGATCTCTTACATTGGCTGCTGCTTCAGGTTCCAAAGAAGATGAAGCCTCCTATCTTCGTGTACTATCAGCTCGATCAGTTCTATCAAAACCATCGCCGGTTGGTTAACGAAGAATCATTCTTTTTGCTCTTCACTAGTGTTATAGAGTGTGTAATATCTACATATACAACATCACTGATCTTGCAATTTCATGGTTTTATATGCATAGAGATATATAGCAGCACATCATGGCTGACACTAACTGCAAAAGCGAATGTAAATACTACTTTCTTTTACTTAGAATTATGTGTTAATGCAGCTATGTTAAAAGCAGGTAATAGCTTGCATTTCACAGTTGTATTTGCGCGTAGATGCGGCGTATTATGGCTGATTCCAACAGTAGAAATGCAAACTGTTACTTGAATATGAATGCGATTGGTGTTAATATGTACATTTACTTGGAATTATCCATCGACGTAGCTACGCGAAAAGCCGGGGGTAGTTTGCTTATTTGCACATAGATTGTGACATATTATGGCTATGTAACTTGAATATGAATGTGGCTGTGTGAGTAATTTCATAGTTTTATTTGTGCAGAGCAGAGATAGTAGCATGTTATGGCTTATTCTGATTATAGAAATGCAAACAATAATGGAAATATGAATGTGGCTGTGTGAGTACTTTCTTTTATGGTGCAGCTATGTGAAGAGCAGGAATGATTTGCAGTATAGGAGTTCTTCGGAAAGCGACCACACGGACAACTGTGAACCCGAAGCAAGAAACAATGCAGGGCAACCGATAGTTCCGTGTGGCCTTATTGCGTGGAGTTTGTTCAACGATACGTATACTCTAACAAGGAATGACATTGCCTTACCGGTTAACAGAAAGGACATTGCGTGGGAGAGCGACAGAACGCATAAATTCGGGGCTAATGTGTATCCCAAGAATTTCCAGAGCAAGGGCGTTGGCGGCGCCAAGCTTAACGAGACCATTCCTGTAAGCCCGTTCTCTCGTTTCTTCTGCATTTTCTCTCTTCTCATCGATTGTTGACACTGTCAAGTTCTTTAGTCAAGGATCAATGCCTATGTTAACTAGGACTGATAGATCTCAAGTGGCGTCTAGTCTGATTTTTACAACATGGATCATGTTTTTACCGGATGATACAAATTGATTATCTTATGAGAGTCTTTACTTGTCACTAACTGCATGACTAAAAGTAAATCTATTGGATCGAAAATGAAATAGGACCGCGTTGTGTCATAGAAAGCATATCTACGGAGGAGCTGCTGGAGCTCCGAATTCTTAATCATATGTAACATGAAACTGACAAAGTTGATGGCTGTTTCAACAGCTGAACCAGCAAGAGGACCTTCTGGTTTGGATGAGAACCGCGGCGCTGCCCAACTTCAGAAAACTATACGGCAGAATCGAAACCGATCTTGAGGTGAACGAGGTGATAAAAGTTGTGATACAAAACAATTACAACACTTACAGTTTCAGTGGGAAGAAGAAGCTGGTGCTCTCCACCACGGCTTGGGTTGGTGGGAAGAATGATTTCTTGGGCAAGGTTTACGTCGTCGTCGGCGGTGTCTGTCTGCTCATTGCCTTAGCCTTCACCACTGTCTACCTCATCAAACCCAGGTACTTAATCTCTTCACCGGAATCCCCTTTGCTTGTGTTGATTTTTGAAGCTGGCTAGAAAAAAGAGAAATGTTTGTTATGTTTGAGGTGTTCATGTTGCAGGCCTCTAGGAGATCCATCTTACCTGTCTTGGAACAAGAATCCTGCTTCCATGCAATAGCTTGCTCGCTTTTCGGTTTTTTCTGTTACACGATGATGTTACGTACGAGGCAGGAGTTTGTTTCGTGAGATTGATTGATCATGTTTCTTCATTCTTGTATCTTGTTCATGTCTTTTGCTTTTTCATCGGTTGTTTCGTGTGTACGATTGGATTGGATCATAATAAATGAAGATGAAGATGGAAACCCTTTCTCGCCTTACTTCTTTGGGCGTTTGTTGGCCGTCTCTGAACTGATGATGTAATGAATATGGATAAGACGTTTAACCACTTGCACTTCGAGGTGGTGGATTGTCTCTTTGCTTTCTTGTAACTTTTTATATTACTAGTGAAATTTCTTTTTCAACTTCATGATTAATTTCATCGTCGGAAAGCCAACAAACTACTTGAATTTCATACTAAGCCAAATCGGACATTTTAGGAGAGTCTTTACGCACGCGACTCTGCTGTTAAAATCCCAAATCGGCCCCTTCATTTTTGTGGCCCAACTATATTTGTCATTGGGCTCAGTACAATTATACAGCCCACATTAATAGTTCTAGCCCAAGATAATAGTTCAATTATATTTGTCTCTTTTTCTTTTAATAATAAAAGAGAATATTGGTCGAGGATAATGATGCGAGGCCTATTATTATTGAATTAACTGAGGCCAATAATAGATTCAAATATTCAATCAAACTTTTATTTTTGACACGTAAATAGAAAGACAAAAGCGTTTCTTTTCATGGCGTGTGGTACACGACTCCAATTATTCACGCTAACATTTATTTTAATCAAATTAAACCATATCGTTAGTGACAATGAACAAGCATGTTACTTCATATAAAGATTGTACATTATGAGAAAAATAAATTTGTTCTTGTTCTTATAGAAAAAAACCCGTATTGTCTGTCACGAAATCTGAAATTTGCTATCCTTAACAGGCTATAATGTAGAATATGCGCGGGATGCAATCCTCAATAGTTGGGTCTCGGGACTCATTCTGACTGAAAAAGTGGCCGGTCTTTATCAACTTAAAAATATTCGATTTCCCTACACGAGCCTTATTGAAAAGGCCCCCAACCTATTATTGAGGTCCGATTTTGATCGTTGGAGATCGGAGCTCTGAGCAAACGTTAATGGAAAATGACACCACGACTTCCAGGAAATTTTATAGTCCCTCGGAACAAACTACTAGTATTTCATATATTGAAGGAGTGATTACAATGTTTTTGCCGGCCGGAATCCAATAAAACAGTGAATCGGAGGCCAAAAAGAAGAAGAAAAGTGTGACTACGCTTTTTTGGTGTAATGTGTGAAGAATGGAGGAAAAGTGTGACCTAGAACGGAAGAAAAGTGCTAAATCACCCATGATTAGGGGGCCCAATTTACAAAAAGCCCTTTAAATTATACTACGTTCTACAAGATAAATGCAGTTCGAGTCTGATTCTTCAAGGGAGGGTCCTTCGAGGCTTGGTTCGAGAGGCTTCGAGAGAGACGGCTTCGAACGACCTCTTCGAAGGATGATTTTCAAACTGTAACTTGATCTCGATCGCTGATTCATTGATGAAGATTTTGACTCTCAACACCTATAGATATAGATACGGTGTTAGCACTTTAGTTCGATCATAGGGGCTATAAAAAGTGCTTTGAAGTTCTTTCTTAAGACAAAATCATAAGACGAGTGTCTTGAAAGCACACAAAGATCGAATCCCTAGTATCTATTATTGATGTTGAGTGTGACAACACTTTGATTGCATTTTTTTTACCCCAAAAATTGAAAATTATTTTTATTTTGAGGGGACAAGATAACATATAATGACACGGGCCTTTGAGAAACTATATGGAAATTTCCTAATTTTTGTTCCATTCAATCCAAGTCTTTATCACAATGCTCTCCATGGACATGTGAGTATGTGATTGCAGATTTCAGTACAATAAAGTATTTGGGCTTTTGTAGTTTCTGCCCAACTCTATTGTCAATGATATGGAGCAAATTTGGATATATTTGCTTGTATGAAAGTATAAGATTTAAGGTAAAAAATTAAAAAAGAAAATAAAAGAAAAATAGAGAGCAAGACGTCAAGAATGAAAATGATGAGAAAAAGGAAAAAAAAAAAAAGAAATACTATGATATTTTGTCAAGCACATACCTCATCAGTATTCCTCGTTTTTTAAGAGTAAGCTATGATTCTCACAAATGTTTCGCTATTCATTTCTTGAACTTGGATCATAATTAAAATTTACGGTGGAACAATGTAAAAATTTGTTTTAATGTAGATGATATTTTAAAAAAAAATGATTTTCATGATAAATAATTTCTTTTTAACAGTGAATTGTAAATGGTGGTGGAATATTTACGTGTTTTAACTGAAACATTGGTTAAAAGTTTGTTATAATTGTATAAATATTAAATAAAAATTGTACTGTCTCCCCTATCTTGAACAAACACTCGTATTCAACTATGAAAATAACCTCAATGGATGACACGAGCGATAAATTCTTGACCCTAATAAATGAATACTTTTAAAATTGAAAACTAATTTTTATTGCAAATTACTAAAATCATATGGATGACAAAAAATATTAAACTGGACCACAATTGAGGTGAACACACACACATGAAGCAATTTATTTGTTTAAATTTTTTTCGTGTTAAATGTTAAAATATGCCATTTTTTCCAATTAATACGATACATTTTTGCTTATATATATCATGCTTGAAGATATTATTTCTGTTCTGTATTTTTCGAATCATAATTTACACAATAACCATATTAAGAGAAATATATAATTTCCCTAAGACTCGAATTAATTTTATTTCACAAATATATCATAAATAAAATTTTTTCCTTTAAAAAAAATCAATATCTCCTTTCAATACTCTCCGAATATATAATATATTGTCCATGTGAGGCTGCAATAAAGACTTCTCATTTAAATTTAATTAAATACTATTTATCCATATCTGATTCAGACGGGAGAGAGGCCCAATGAAAACGTAGGATTAACCTAGTCCAAGAGGAATTCCACGTCATCGAATCCTCGGCGTGGAAAGTGCCACGTCGGAAAAGGATGGGACCCAATGCTGACGTGAGCAGGATGCGGAGAAGATACAATAGCTTTACGCAAGGAATTTTGCCACCTTTTATGCGAATATCCCTGCAATTGGCTTCCGACATTAATTTATTGACCAATTATCCCCCATCAAATTGACCATTCTGCCCCCGGTATCTTTTGAGGTTATGGGTTGTAGGCTTCTAATTTGTGTTGAGAATTGACGTTTTTGTCCCCCTCCGAAGATTTTTGCAAAAGAAGGTTATAAAAAAATATTAAACAAACCTTAGTGATCATCTGACAAAAAGAAAAAGAAATTTTTTTTTTAATTTAAATACAATATTAAACAAATTTCACCTGGATTTTCTCATATAGACTCGAACTTATGAAAAATGTATTTATCACTGTAGCATGAGGTGGTAGACCAAAAAAAAAAGAAATGTTAGTGACGAATCGTGTCATACAAGTCATTTTCACATGATGAAATGAAATTTTGAAAATTAAATCAAAGATGAACATGCATTTCAGCTTCCATAAGCAATAAATATAATAAATTAATGTTGGATTTATGGTGGGTAATTATGATATGATAAGTCGCAACAAGAATTCGAGCTATCATGGCGTAGTAATTTTGAAAAATAATTTGACTTTTGTTTCTTCTAATTACTATTTTTCTAAAAGTGAATTCTTTAACTTTGTTTGTGTTTTTGAAGGTTGAAATTATTCAAATAGTATATGTATAATGAATTTTACATGAAAATAGAATAAGAAAATAAAGTTTAGTAGAGATGGAACATTTCCTTTCGTTTTGCACGAGAGGGAGAATGGCGATGGGCCACTCTTATATATCTCTTGGTCTTTCTTTTTAATTTTAATATTTTAAGTAATATCTTTTTTAAAAATATAAAAAATACCCTAAAAATAAGGGAGCAATCCCCAATTGCATTAGTGGAATAGTTTTTTTTTAATTTAATTACGATATTAAACAATTTCCATCCTGATATCTCCACGTAAATTCAAACCATTAATATTTAAGATCATGAAAAAAGTGCTTATCAGTTACCACGAAGTGGTGATTGCATTAGTGGAATAGTTGATGCACGTAATTATCACTTATTATTGGTGAACGAAAATGGAGCATATATTTTTTAATTATTGCTGTTAAAATAGAAACAACAATGCATGTTGACGACGGATTTAGTGATTTGAGATGACATAATAGCATTGAAAAAGAATAAATTATTTTGTTTTGGGAAACATGAATGCTACGTTGCCATGTTTATATGTGTAATTGTTTATAATTTTTTGGCGGAGGAAATATAGAAAATTATAGTATTTAAAAATAGGTACACGTCAATAAATATGAAATTCCCAGAATTTTCTATAGTTTCGGTTAAGACAGAATGGGTTTACGTTGTATGTCACCAGATCCAAAGTCGTGGCTGTTGTTTCTACACTTGGCCACTTATGATTATTTAAATTTGCGCAGTTTGTGGTCAGGAAATTTATATTTCCATTGAGTGATACATAAATGTAATTATAATTACACACAGCATGCACAACTTTAATTACTTTGTTTATTTTTCCTTTCTTTCTTTCAAGTACGAAGAGAGTGTCTAATCGACTAGATTAAAATTGATTTCGGTGAGGCTGCTCCAACTACATCGTAATAAAGCCATCAATGGTTCAAATCTTGCTTTCTTGAATATTTGAATTTTTATTTTGTGAATTATGTTTCATAAATCCACAAAAATATTATAACTTTTACTCGGGAACCAATCTCCATATCTGTGTTTTGTACCATGGATTTGGTGTTAAGAGTATCGGAGGTGTCAAAAGGAATATATCTAATTATTTGAACAAATGGAATTTGAGGTGAGACTTTTTATTTTTTTCCTTGTAATATCTCAAATCCTTTTCTTTTTTTTATATAAATTAAGCTTTAAAAAGCACAATTTTACATTTAACACAAAAGACTCTAACTCATAAAGTGATCCTTACATAAATACATATAAAGTGATAATTTACGAAAAAAATTAAAGGCATAATAAATCTTTGTTGCAATCGAAGATAAAGTAGATTTTACAATAAATTATCCGATTTAAGTATGCTTAGCATATGAAAATGCAATTTCATTCTGGTGAGTGAATTTATGAACCAGACATTTTTTCGTTTATATCGGGAATGTTTTTTTACATGGAGATGGACATTTTTGGTATTTAATGGCAATATATTTTTTTTTTGTGGGCATATTTATATTTTAAGGTATAGCAACTATAAAAATGTCCATCATATTACACGAAAGTGACCAATATACATGAAAAATACATGAATTCACAAATTCACCCAAAAAAAGAATTCACACGTAATTATATCCTCGATATTTAGATTTATATGTCTACATATTCCAATCAAATCAAATGACCTCGTTAAACTCGAAACGGTATAACTAGTGATTCAATTACCCAAGACGGGTTAGATATGATCCAATTTTTTAAATATTGCTTCAAAGTTTGTTTTCTACCATACCGATAATAATATAGAACAAATATTGATTAAAGTCTTCAATAAGTGTGAACGTGGACAAACTTCATGTACTTACGTTTTTCAAAACTTTGATTCTCCAAATTGTGGTATAAGCAATCTCGTAAATAAATACAATTTTATCAATATTTATTTTATATTTATAAACGAATACTGATTGTGAAAATAAGTTTGAAATCACAAAATTTTTTGAGTCTAGCTATTCAAGATTCATTTTGAATCACCATTTATGCATTATACTTTGTGTTTGGTTAATTTTGAACATGGTTCAGAATTTAATTTAATGATTCAATATTATCAGTAGAGTTTATAATACTCAGATTATACTATAAAATTCCCAAACATATTTGTTGATTATTAACTATTAAAAATGAATTATTTTACAATTTATGTTATGATTAAAATAATACCCCTGACTTCCTAAATAACTTACCTAAACAATAATTGATCTAGACAATCTAATTACTAAATTTGATATGAAAAAATATATATTACATGTTTGATATCAGATAAAATTTATTTATTTTCGTAACAAATGATTAACAACAACATGCGTTGCGCATCATTATGAAATTATCATATATTTTAATTTGATTAAACAAATCCTACTTGATGTTTTGTTTGCAATAAGAATTTCAGTTATCATTCAAATAAAATTTATCGTTTTTTTTTTTTTATAAAAGAAAATTTTACTAAACTGGACTAAGATAGAGCGTTGTTGAGATTCTCTTTGCTCATCATAGCTTAGCCAAGCCTGCATTTCCCTTAGCGGATGGTCAAGTCTTTCCACGCCTTCCGACGCCTTGGCCTCCAGTTTCGCCAAGCAATCCGCTACGAGATTCGACTCCACATGTGAATGGTTACATAGCTCATCTTATATTGTAAACATTTTTCTTAGAGTGTGGCTTTTGAAAGTGTTTTTTTAGATTGTAGTCCACTATATTAATTTTAACAAATATTCTATTCATAAATATTCTCTCCTAATTGTCTTGCTACAAATTTTCTTCTAGACAAAGTGGTAACTATAAAATTGGCAGCCACTGCGGGGGCAAAATGATAATTTCCAAGTTGAGTAGTCAGACCACACTAGTGAGAAATGGCAGTCCGGCAGGGGTAATTTCGGGAATCCATATTATCTTCTTCAAATATATAATCCTCCCTCGTTGCAGTTTGCTACTCAGAGAAACGTAAGCTTCTTTTTGCTCGCCGAGAAACGAACTCCGACGGATAGGAGAGGAATCATACGTTCGTTGAAAGAGAGAAAGAGGCAAAGGCGTAATCAATTCACTAACTATTTTTTGGACTATTTGAGGTAAAGCTATTCCATCGATTCTCTTTTTCAAAAGATTTTTTTTCCTTTACGTTTTTCCCAATGTGAACGTCTACAGTGTTTTTCAACCTGTTGTTGGATTTTTCATGGACGCTGAACCTGAATTTTTAAAAAATTGTTTGTTTTTGTGCTTGTCTGCTGGAAGAAAATGATTTTGGCATTTTTTTTGTCAGCTTCTCCGGGGTTCCGAGCTTTCTGGCGATAAATTTATGAGATTTTAGCTATTCTAGGCGAAACATGTTTGGATTTTTTCGTGTTAGTAGCAATTCCAAAATTAATCTCTAGTGTAATATACTTATTGATATCTTGTTTCGGACAATGCTTCTTATGTTTAATTATTTTGGTCTAATATTATTCGTTTATTTGTACTGATTGCGGAATGGAATTTTGCTATTTCTTCTAATCTTAATGGTCTTTGATGATAAGGAAACATACTTATGATTATCTCGGTGTTGTTGTGTCTGCTTCAGGTTGCCAATTCCTTTGTTGTATTGAAGGAAGCAGAATTAATTTATAGGCCTTAAATGGGTTCAAATGGTGAACCTGCGTCAGAAATTAGACACAGCAAGCCCCTAGGAATACGATTTATAGAGTACATTAAAAGGTCGAGGATATCGTACAAAACTCATCAAGTCATTGTACTGATAATAACATTCTTTGCATACTTGACCTACCATGCTACAAGGAAAACAGCAAGTGTGGTGAAGAGTGCTCTCGATCCACAATCTCCTGATGTACACTTGCAATCCCGCTTCTCGTGGAGACGGGCTTATTCTCACAAGCCGCTTGAGAGGAATAGTGTTTCATGGGTTCTTGGATCTGGTTGGGCACCCTTCAATGGCTCTGATGGAACAGCATTGCTTGGGGAGCTTGATGTGTCCTTTTTATTTGTATATGCTATAGGGATGTTCTTTTCTGGACATGTGGGAGATAGGATGGATCTTAGAGTATTTCTAACTATAGGAATGGTTGGAACTGGTGTGTTTACTGCCCTTTTTGGAGTTGGATTCTGGGCAAATATACATTTCTTCTATTACTATTTGATTGTACAAATGCTTGCCGGATTGTTCCAATCCACGGGATGGCCTTCCGTGGTTGCAGTTGTTGGGAATTGGTTTGGGAAGAAGAAGAGAGGACTTATAATGGGTATTTGGAATGCTCATACTTCTCTTGGTAACATTACAGGTTCCGTAGTTGCTTCATTATTGTTGAAGTATGGGTGGGGTTGGTCCTTGGTTGTTCCTGGATTAGGTATCATTTTCGTTGGCATGGTGCTTTTCCTTTTCTTACCAGTTAGCCCCGAGTCTGTCGGAGTGAGTGTTGATGACGACGAATTGCCATCTCCCATGAAAGAAGGGGATGAAATAACAGTACCTCTGTTGTGTGCAAAATCTGATGACAGAGATGCTGTGGGATTCCTTGAAGCATGGAGGATTCCTGGTGTTGCTTCATTTTCCCTTTGTCTTTTCTTCGCTAAATTGGTGGCCTACACATTCCTCTACTGGCTCCCATTTTATATTAGTCACACAGGTACATGAACTTTGATCATACAACATAATTTGTTCTATTGTTTCTAGTGTCACTCAAACTCACTGTGTTATCATTCTTAATATTGCAGCCATTGAGGGGAGGTACTTATCAAACGAGGAGTCTGGTAACTTATCTACTCTGTTCGATGTTGGAGGGGTGATCGGAGGGATTCTAGCAGGCCACATTTCTGACCGTTTAGATGCAAGAGCCATAACAGCTGCAAGCTTCATGTACTGTGCTATACCAGCTCTCTTCTTCTACAGAAGCTACGGGCACGTATCCATGACTCTAAACATCGTTCTCATGCTCATCACTGGGATGTTCGTGAATGGACCATACGCTCTCATCACAACTGCAGTATCTACTGATCTTGGAACACACAGCTCCTTAAAGGGTAACTCCCGGGCTTTAGCCACGGTCACTGCTATAATCGATGGAACAGGATCAATCGGTGCTGCTGTCGGGCCATTGCTAACAGGGTATATATCAACTAACAGCTGGAGTGCTGTGTTCACAATGCTAATGGGTGCAGCTCTGATAGCTGGTCTGCTGCTCACGAGACTCGTTATGGCTGAGGTGGCGTCGAAGATTCAAGGCTCGAGGACACAAGAACCTCCTAGGCCAGCCCCATCTGAAACCAATGTATGATTTCTGCTCTGCAATGTGATATATAATACTGATCTAGCTCAGTGAGGTGCCTCAGTACACACAAGTTTATGTGTGCACTGTTTGTTTGAATGCGGAATCATTCACTGCCCCCCTTCAAGAAAAGGCTAGAGGCAAGTTATGGGCATCAAGAGTTTGTAGATATTATCTGCTTGTATACATATAATATATATATGTATATGCATGTATATATAAATGTTTCATTTATTTTATCCCCCCAATAGAAGGATAAATGCGAGTCCATTTCAATTTTTTTTTAAAGTTACGAATTGGATGGAGGAAATTTGACTTTAGTATCCCAAATGTATTCTTTTTTCAACAAATAATGGAAAGTCCCTTTCCTATATTTTTTACTTTTTACTTCTTTATTACTGCAAAAGTCTTGGGACTGATAGTAACATCTATCAAGAATTACACATGATTTTAGATGATATCTTCATGCGGTTGAGATCACTCGTTACACGATAGTGTTACACATTATATTGATACGTGTATTAATCAATGGAAATAAATCATACCTTTAATAAAGAAAAATCTTATCATGATTTACTTCCATTTGATTAGTATAAGTGTCAATCATCCGGATAGTGTAATATAATATATAACACCATCGTGTAACAGGAAATCTCAACCGATATTCGTGAGGCATGAATTAATAACATCTCGATACAGTTTGATGACTTGAAATTACTTTCTTTTTCTATACATGGGTTCATTTTTTTCCAAATGATAGATTGATAGTATGATTGTTTTTAGAATATTTAGGGTCTGTGGAAGACAACTTGCATAGTTCGAAATCTAAACACGTGAAAGTATGATCTACTGGAAAAACATTAAAAGCCATTATATTTGGAACGTATTTAAAAAATCTAGTGTCATTATAGTGAAGAAAAATATCAGTTACTGTTGACAAAATTACTGATATATTAAAGGCGATAAAGATTATTGATAATTAATATATGATTGAAATACATCATTCTTTTAGTCCTAGATTTAAAATTTCAATCTTCCGAATTATGATCTGATAATTCAATTTTTAAATCTCAATTTGATTATACTCAAAAGTATCATATCGATGAGACCATTTTAGACAAACGTACTCATTATCAAACAATCTTTTCTAATCGAAAAGGAGAAGTTTACATATGGTACGCAAGAAACACCTAAAATGAAATAATATTGAGAAGACATTGATTTTATTTAAGTGCATAATAATTATGTAGGCAAATCTCAATTCCCCATGTGCAAGGAATGTGTCTAATCCATCCAAAGTGCAAAAGACCAAATTGGTTATGTATGGTATGGTATGGTATGGTTGAGAAGTAGGTGTGGCGTTTCACTTCATTCAATCTCAAATTTATTTTTTTTGAATTTAAGTATAATATTGAATAAAACCACGCAGACTCATTCCCATGAAAAAGGTGCTTACCACTACACTTCGAGGTGGTAGACTCATTCAATCGCAAATTGTTGTGTTGCGTTGGTCTATCTATTTTTGTGAATTTAATATGACGACCCCACTTGCATCCTTCTCTTCCTACAAAACATGCTAACTCCTGCTTTCCTAATAAGTGATATCACTCGTGTAATGCACAATATATTTTTTTTACTATATTTATGTTGAAAGACTCGAGTATGTAGCACTTGATGCGTGCCGATCATTGACAAGTTAATTGCGTCTACTAACACCATGCCTCCCATAGTACAGTCTCGTTTTATTTTGGTCACAATAGTCGCATTTTTAGTCTCCCACTTGTCTTTTGAAAAGGAAAGCTATAGTGAAATAAAAAAGGGAGCTCGGTTTGGAAACATAAAGTGAATATTCATGTTACATAAGCGAAATACATTAAGAAAACATTATATCAAGACCAAAATCATTGAATTATATCTTCAAATCAAGATTCTAAGTAAATGTACAAGCACATAAATTGTTTATATCCAAGAAAGGGGAGAGATTATTAAACCAAAAATATGATTATGATGATTCACCACCTTCTTCTTCAAGTGCTGCAATCTCATACCTGATTTCCTCCAAGTATTCATTTATGTTGGTGACTGCATCTTGGATGCCTTTAACAGCTTCCTTGAGAGCATTGTCGTATTCAGCATCTGCCTCCGCCTCCTCTGTCCCCGATTCCTCCGTTATCTGCTGGATGTGCATGCATTCATGTCCCGTAGACTGTGTAAATCTGCAGTTCTCGTGGCTCACCAAACGATCTGAGGGACGACCGGCCTTCTTCAGCACTTGAATTGTAGCTGTCTGGGAGATAAATGAGCACAGAGATTTAGAGTCAGAGTGTGTTTCGCAGCTTTTTTTTTTCTTTTCATCTCACAATCAATTTAGGGTAAAGGATTGCATTATTTTAGGATGTGTAGGAAGTGATGTCGATTGCTAAGCATGTCCGGTTTCAAAAT